>JAOWBW010000923.1:198231-361472 GCA_026119855.1 Campanula takesimana
TTCTCTTCTCCTCTTTCTCTTTTTCTTTAACAACAGATTACTTATTCTCACGCCCGAGGGTTTTTAGCCAGAAACCTTCCGACGGGTCGTTTGCTCATCTTTTTCCGAGCTACGGAAGATCTTCCAGATTATCCATTTGTGGATCGTCAACGGCAACTGATCTCCATTTTGGCCAATCACAATTCGAATTCTTGATGAAATATGGTAAATAATTGAGAGCTTTATTAGTTAAATGTTTAAAGGGTTAATGACAATTTAGGGCCTGAACTCCAGGGGGTGCGTCTAAAAGGGGTCTCGATTTTTTTTCCGCTAGATCAGGGCTTCAAATCAAATTTTTTGGCAATTAGGGCTTTCTGACGGTTTCCGTCAATTTCCACACCGTTAAGTCGACATGTGCGGCGCACGTGACTTTTGAGGCTGGGGCAAATTGGGCAATCCCATTTGGGCTAATGACAATTTAGGGCCTGACTCAGAGGGCGTCTAAAGGGGCCTCAACTTTTTTCCGCTAAATCAGGACTCAAATCAATTTTTTGGCAATTAGGGCTTTTCTGAATTTTTCTGTCAAAAACCACCGTTAAGTGGGACATGTGTGCTGCACGTTTACTTTTCACGGAGAGAAAATTGGGCAATCACGTTGTTGGGTATGCCCACATATATCTCAGTTTTATGTAATAGATTTATTAGATTTGATTGATCCATCACCTAAGTTTTATTTCATGGACTTTAGACCCACATGTAAGAAGTATTTATACTTCATTTTTTTTGTTGTCCATTGTTATAGAATAGGCTTAGAAATAGGGCAAGAAGATCAAAATTCAAGAAAATTACTCAGTGAGTTGAGCCGCGCATATGCGCCTCCTGCGCCATGCGCCATGCGCCTTTCTTCATTCGCGCCATGCACCTCTCAGAACGCGCGTACAAGGAGTTATTCCTATCTTGATACGCGCCTCTGCACCCCTTGATTTAGCGCACACATTAATGTGTCCTCTTAGCTCAAACGCGCCTCAAATGTTTATTCAACACTCAGTGATTTATTGAAGATTCAAAGACTTGAAGAGAATTCAAATTACGCCATGATCCAACGGTGGTTAAAAGATGCATATGCGCCTAATCTATTGACACGTGTCCACAACGGTCACATTTATGTTGAGTGTCAAAATGGCCATAATATATGCATGCTCCAATCAACGAGCGACAGCACATCTTATCCACAAGGATTTCCAACGGCTAGTTTTTTTTAAGTTCACTATAAATACCCCATAACTTCAACATTTGAAGTTGCTGAGTTTTGCTAAGAATTTCAAGAATTTCTCTCTCAAAGCATTTGTTGAAGATTTGAAGATTGCCTTCGTTTTCCAGAATTTCTCAAAAACATCTTCATACCTTCATCCTTAGCCCAGATCTTCAAGCTATAACACTTAATTTCATTGTGCTCTAAATCATAAGATCTAAAGAGCCTTGATACTAAAATCACACACGCACCTCTTTAAGTTTGATCACTTAGATCCATCTTTTAGAGATACACCGTTATTGTTTTGGATTTGTTCATTCATAGAATATTAGATCTTGAGTTAGTGTAGAAGCTCAAAAGTTGTAATTTGTAACAGTACTACTTATATATTAAGATCTCCATTAAGACAACCATCTTGGTAGAGGACGTAGATCTTCATTGATCGAACCTCTCCAAATAGCTTGTGTTATTATCTTGTCATTTACTTCAAGGTATTATCTTCACTCACTATTTGCTTGTTTACTCATTGTAGATTGATTGATCTGAATTGTGTTGTGTTGTTAACTCATTTGCCTTAGTTTCTTATTCACCCATTTGAGCAAAATCCTTAGTGTGTGTGTGTGCGCTCCCTTTATCACACTTGCGCCTATTCACATTACTAAATTCGCTGTGCATTTCACTCACTCACTTAGGCTCATTTCATACGCTTATTTGATAAAGTGCGCATTTCAATTGAGTTTTTCAAGGGTACGAAAAGAATATTAAAACAGCTATTCACCCCCCCCCCCTCTAGCTATTTTTCATACCCTTGGTGCCCTTTGGGACAACAAGTGGTATCAGATCAAACACCTTTATAAAACATTTTTCGTTTTTCAAGCTTAACAGCTTGGGTGCCGATTCTAAATGGCAAACTCAAAACCTATGGCAACTGCAAACTACACTCACGTTCCGTTCTTGATGAAGATCATTTTGACGTGTGGAAATTCAGCATATTGACTCATCTCAACTCAATCGATGAAAGGCTCCATGACACCGTCGTTTATGGACCTTATAATCCGATGAAGGCGAATCCAAATCCACGCACCAACGCTGCTCAACCTACAGTTCTAAACCAAGGGAAGAATGGACCGAGGAAGAAATTAGAAGAGTTGCAAATGATGGCAAAGCAAGAAACATTCTTCTAAGCACTCTAAGCACGGCTATGAAACAACAAGTCATGCATTGTGCTACTGCAAATGAGCTATGGGATGCTATTGAAGAGCATATAGAAGGAGACACGGTTTGCAAGGAGAACAAGAAATACGAAGTACAAAAGAGATTTAACAATTTCTCTCAACTCCCTGGTGAAAACTTGAGGCAAACTTATGAACGCTACTGTGAAATTATCAATCTATGTATTTCACTTGGCATGAAGTTCACCAACAAAGATTTGAACGTAAATTTTCTATAAGCTTTTGGATCAAGATACCTACATAAATCTAGCGCTCTTGAAGACACTGGAACTTTAGATGTATGGACATTAAGGAACCTTTATGCAAATCTCAAGGTTTACGAACTCAAACTTCAGCGAATTAGCGAAACTGAAGGAAAGTCAAAATCTATGGCTATGGTGGCGCACAGAGAAGCTACGCCTGCACCTGCGCCTGTTCCTGCGCCGGCACACGATGAGAAAAGTTCCGATCCCAAAATTTCTACTTCTGAGCTATTAGACATGGATGATGAAGACTTCGCTTTATTTGTGAAGAAATTTCAAAAGTTCAGAAAATTCTCAAGACCCGGCTCAACCAACAAATTTCAAGGATCTACCAGCAAAGCTCCTCAAAAGTTTACAAGGAGCAGTGATTCTAAAAGAAAAGAAGATCTTGTTTGTTTTAATTGCAGGAAACCCGGACATTTTGCATCAAGCTGCCCAATCCCCAAATTTGAATATATGCAGAAGAAGAGCAGCCATACTCCCAAATTCACTCCCAAGTTCACTCGTCACAAGGGAATGATTGCTGAAGAAGAAGCACCAGCAAATGAGCAGAACACTTGGATTGAAACAGACTCAGATGAGAGCGATGAAGATTCTGATGATGGACTCGTTTGTTTGATGGCAAATGATGATGAAGTTGATACTTATGATTCTGATGATGACTTCTCCAAGGATGTTCCCGATATGAATCCCTTGAATAAACCTATCAAGAAATCTGCAGGTTTTCAAGAAGTGAAAAAGAAGAAAGGACCAACCATCAGCGAGCTCGTTGAACAAGGATTTCTCACTCCGGCTCAAAGCGATGGTGGATTGTTATTTTCACGATGTGATCTTGGTGCAAGGAACAAATTGAGAAAAAGAGCATACATTAGACCTCAAGTTGAACCAACTGCTCAAATCTCCAAAATCAAGAATGATGAAGTGATTGCTGAACAAGAAAAATTGTTCAAGAAGGCTGAAAAGGTAATCACTAGATTTGATAGTATGAAGGAAGCTTTAGCACTATCATGTGATGAAATTTCCCAGCTTAAGACCGAGAAATCTCTACTTAAATCTGAACTCACCCTCCTTAAGGAGCAGATAAAGAGCATGACTCCTCTTACTGTTAAAAACACTTTTCTAACAGAACAGAACTCACTTCTTAAAGTTCAAAACGATGAATTGGTTGCTCAAATTACTGATCTTAAAAAGATTACAAATGAGTGGTCCAATTCTCGTGTCACTATGGAGAACATATTTGAGTCCCAAAAAGTCAGTGGTGATAAAAGTGGCTTGGGATTCTCATCAACTAGTGACAACTTTAAATGTGATGTCTGGCTGAAAAAGACAGTGAATTTACTAACCAGCAAACTTTTGAAATTCCCAAGGAAAAACATTCTAATTCAATGGGTAAAGGACAAAAAAAAGTCAAGAGACAAACATTCCATTATGTCTACCCAACGAAGCAATTTGGGAATGCTAAAGGGAAAGATATAGCTACAGATGAACCATCTCCTAGCAAAATCATTCTTGAAAATAGGCGCGCTCCTTCTCCGAGTGCTCATTATGCGCCTAAGAGCCACGCGCCTCATCGCCGTGCGCCTCCTAGCCCTATGCGCCCTCCAAGAAAAAGCGCTCCAAAATTTCAAAAGAAAGATTTTTTTAAGGCTTGTTCATCTGACCCAAAGAAGAATGCCATCCCCAACAAAAGTAAAGAGTTTGTGAAAACTCACGTGATTGGTGGCTTTCATCATTGTTCCATTTGTGATTGTTCAGGACACAAGGCCGTGGAATGCCTTTTGCGATTCACTCCCAATGCCAAAGGACGTAAAAATCCTAATGTCAAGCAAGAGTGGGTTGTCAAAAGTTGCTAACCCTAGGACCCAAAAGGAATAAAGGGGACCTGCTTAAATGTCTATATTTCAGGTTCTTTGTTTCATGGCTGGATCTTCAAAAGCTAGAAATTATGAATGGATTCTCGATAGTGGGTGTTCAAGACACATGACTGGAGATGAATCCTTATTAGAAGATGTCCATGAAGAAAGAGGTCTCTCCGTAACATTTGGTGATAATAACAAAGGTCAAGTTGTAGCATATGGAAAGCTCAAGAAAGACAAAGTGTGCATTAAAAGAGTCTCAATCGTCGAAGGACTCAAGCACAACTTATTATCCATATCACAATTCTGCGACAAAGGATTAGAATGCCATTTTACTTCAACGCAATGTCTTATCAAGAATGGCAAAACTGGAGCTATCTTACTCACGGGATATCGTAAGACAAATATTTATATTATTGATTTCCATAGTATGAACTCTTGTACTAATCTTTGTTTTGTAGCAAAAAGTGTGAACGAAAATAGTTGGCTGTGGCACAAGCGCTTAAGTCACTTGAACTTCAAGTATCTATCTAAACTCAGCAGGAATAATCTTGTCAAAGGACTTCCCAAGGTTGTTGATCATCATGACAAAAAGTGTGCCGCGTGTCAACTTGGCAAACAACCGAAGCAGTCATTTTCAAGCAAGTCAAATCCTTCAACTACTAGATGTTTGCAACTGCTTCACATTGATCTATTTGGACCAGTCACCACCGCAAGTATTAGAAGAAACAAGTATACTCTAGTTGTGGTGGATGATTATTCAAGATATACATGGGTGGAGATGATGATTACAAAAGATGATTGTTATGATATTCTCACTACCTTATTTCGACTGCTCCAAACCCAAAAAAGAAGACGACATCGTTAGTGTTCGATCCGACAATGGAACAGAATTCAAAAACAACGGTGTTGCTCGATATTATGAAGATCATGGGATAGATCACAACTTTTCAACCGCCGGAGTCCCTCAACAAAATGGCGTTGTTGAACGAAAGAATAGGACGTTGATTGAAGCGGGAAAGACGATGATAGATGAAGCTAAATTGCCTAAGTACTTTTGGGAAGAAGCTATCAACACTGCATGTTTTACTCAAAATCGTTCCCTCATCAACAAACTTCACAACAAGACTCCGTATGAACTTTGGCGTGGTAGAACTCCCAACATTGCATTCTTCAAGATCTTTGGTTGCAAATGTTATATCCTCTACAACGGAAACGAACATAGTGGTAAATTCGATGCCAAAGCCGACGAACGTATTTTTGTTGGGTATGCCAAACACTCTAAATCTTTTCGCGTTTTTAATAGAACTACATTAGTGATAGTTGAATCTGTACATGTTACTTTTGATGAACATTCTCTCCTTGAGCCACATTTGGCTCCAAATGTTGCTGATGATTCTGTTGAGCTAAATGATACAGGTGCTCCTATTCATGTTGCACCCACTCAAGATCAGAATTTATCAACACAAGGAAATCCATATACATCAAATAGGCCTAATTCAATGTATAATGCGCCTGGTGAATCCTATATTGCGCCTCATTCCAATGATGCGCCTCATGATTCCTCTCACGCGCCTATTTCTACTGCTGCATCTGGTGTTAACCCAAATTTCAATTCTGAGCCAGTTCAACCCCCAAATTTTGATGATTTAGAATCTGGTGAAGATGTACCAATTGAAGACCTTCAAGTTACTACGACTCAACCTAACTTACCTCCTGAAATTCATGAAGTTAGAGGTCACCCAATTGCTAATATCATCGGTGATCTACAAGTTGGTGTTCGTACAAGGAGAGCTACAAACTTTGATGCTTACACTGCTTTTATCTCTCAAATTGAACCGAAGAAGGCTGATGAAGCGCTCCAAGATCCTAATTGGGTTGTTGCAATGCAAGAAGAACTCAATCAATTTGAACGATGTAAGGTTTGGACTCTAGTTCCAAGACCAAGTAATCATGGAGTGATTGGTACGAAATGGGTGTTCAGAAACAAGATGGATGAGAATGGAACCATCACGAGAAACAAGGCAAGATTGGTTGCACAAGGCTATAGGCAAGAAGAAGGAATTGATTACGATGAAACTTTTGCGCCCGTAGCAAGACTTGAAGCTATCAGATTATTTCTAGCTTACGCCGCTCACAAGAACTTCAAGTTATATCAAATGGATGTGAAGAGCGCGTTTCTAAATGGTGAACTCCAAGAACAAGTCTATGTTGCTCAACCACCTGGGTTTGAAGATTCACAATTTCCAAATCATGTGTACAAACTCCAGAAAGCTTTGTATGGACTCAAGCAAGCACCAAGAGCATGGTATGATACACTATCCAAGTTTCTCATCGAAAAAGGCTTCACTCGCGGTAAAATCGATACAACTCTTTTCATTGCCAAACATAATGGTCATAAATTACTTGTTCAAATTTATGTTGATGATATTATATTTGGTTCTACTAATGAATTGTTATGCAAGCGCTTTGAGAAACTAATGAAGAGCAAGTTTGAAATGAGCATGATGGGAGAACTCACATTCTTCCTCGGGCTTCAAATCAAGCAAATGAGTGAAGGCATCTTTATCAATAAAGCCAAATACACAAAGGATTTAATCAAGAAGTTTGGACTTGAAAACGCCAAAGCATACGATACTCCAATGGCCACCGGCAACAAACTCGACAAAGATTTAAAAGGTATACATGTTGATCAAACGCTCTATCGAGGTATGATTGGCTCACTCCTTTATCTTACTGCTAGTAGGCCCGATATTATGTTTAGTGTTTGTGTTTGTGCTCGTTATCAATCCGACCCTAGAGAAGCACACTTAATTGCTGTGAAACGTATTATAAGATATCTCTCCGGTACTGTTAACCTTGGACTTTGGTACACCAAAGATTCGAACTTTAAACTTGTAGGTTATTCAGATACGGATTATGCAGCGTGCACAATTGATAGGAAAAGCACTAGCGGCACTTGTCATTTCCTCGGATATCGACCTGTGTCATGGGCAAGTAAGAAACAAGCTTCTGTATCTGTCTCAACAACCGAAGCCGAATATATCGCTGCGGGAAGTTGTTGCTGTCAAATACTTTGGATGAAGCAGCAATTGGTGGACTATGATATCATCGAAGAAAATTGTCCCATTTACTGCGACAATACATCAACAATTGCGGTTTTTGAAAATCCTGTCATGCACTCAAAGACCAAGCACATCGACATCAAATATCACTTCCTCAAAGACCACGTGGAGAAAGGCAATATTCATTTGGAACACGTGGGAACCGACTATCAAATCGCCGACATTCTAACGAAAGCACTCGACGCGAAACGGTTCATGTTTTTGAGAGGTGAAATGGGTATGCTTGAACTCAACTAAATTCAATATAGTTTTGTCAATACTAATGATTTTATGGTTTGTTGAGTTATGAGTATATTAGGTACAAATGTTAGATCAATTCTTTCAAAGTTTCAAGGAAACTATGCGCCATCTATGCGCCTTACTAACTGTGCGCCCAACTCTTATTTCTGCGCGCTCAATCTCTATGCGCGCCTTATACCTCACTCTGCGCACCTATCCTACAAAGAATTTTATCATTCCTACGTGCCTAAGAACAGAGTATTGCGCCTCACTCACCTGCGCGCCCATAGCAATTTCTGCGCACCGTTCATTATGCGCTCCTGTAAGTGAAATGCGCCTCTCATGCGCGCATTAACTATTGCGGCTCAATCAATACTCAAAATTTAATATCAATGATTGAACGTATTCAATACACAAGTACCAGGTATGTTTATTCTGTTCATTTATTATTGGAATTTTTGTCTTTTGACATTCCTTTAATTGTTCAAGGGTACTTGTGCAATTAAATTTTTCCCTCGTTTTACGTTTTTCGAAAAATTTATTTTCTGGGGATATATTTCTTGCACCCCAAACTTACACCAAAATAGATGTTTTTGGTGTTTGTGCAAAAATTAGTCAAAATTGCTCATACACTTAAAGGGAAAGTGGAGCAGTTTTTCAAAAACCTAAATGTCACATCATGACACTTTAGGTCATTCAGCCATTAATGCCCTTCAAATCCCAAAAATCCCTCATTAATGAACGTCCTTTTTGTCATGATGAGCCGCCGTTTTTCAAAATCTCTCATAAATGCCATCCTTTCAACTTCCCATCTTTTTAAATTTTTGACTGTATTTTTTCCTTACCAGTGCAAAATTTTGAACCTAACCTATAAATATTCATCATCACCTACACTCCCTCCTACCAACTCTCTTCTCTCTCAGTCTCTCGTCTCTCTCTCTCTCCCTGACTCTCACCCTCGCTCTCTCTACCTTCATCTTCTCTATTTTTCTTCTTCATTTTCTATATATATATATATAATTTTATGGGTCCTAAGAAAGCATCAACATCTACACAAGACGAAATGGTATGAATTCTCAACCCTTAAACTCTTTATATTTCTGGAAAAAAAAATCGTCATTTTAGTGTTCTTCGTCATTTTTCAAATCCGGATTCATTTTTCTTTGATTTCTCTTGTTTCGATGATCCATTTTCTATATCGTTTGTTGGGTTGTGTTCATTTCATGATTTCGAATCTGTTATATCCAACATTTTTACGATCAATGCTTTCCTCATTGCAAATCTGAAATTTTTGGTTTTCTAAACTTTTCAAATTTTCGGTTCTTCTTTTGATCATTTTGCTTTCATTGTTGATTTGTTCATGTTTTTGTTTACATATTTAGATTCCTTATTGTCATGCGGTCATTTTGATATATTATTTGTTTGTTTTGGTGAAGTTTCATGATTTTCGAGTTCTTGGTGTTCTTCGAGCATTCAAGGGTCGTTCTTCGTGTTCTTCGTCATTCTTGCATGTTTTGGTCTCTAAAATTTTCTATCTTGTTTTCAAAAATTTGTACTTTTTGATTCTCATTTCTTTCATTTGAAAGCTTGTTATTTTGTTTTGCGTGTTTTTGCTAAGTCAAAATTTTTCACACGATATGCGCCTACATACATCATTATGCGCCTAATTTATTTATGCGCCTGAATGCTTTCTGCGCCTCTACTTGTATCTGCGCCTTAATCATTCTGCGCCTAAAACATTATGCGCCTAACGTTGTACTTAGTCAAATTTCGTTGTTTTAATTTTTCCTTAGTATTTAAATAGAACCATAATATGCGCCTTGTAACTCTATGCGCCTTTAAAATTTCATGCGCCTAATTCAATCATGCGCCTTGAATCTCTATTATTTTGTGCGCCTGATTCTATTATGCGCCTCTCAATTCTTTATGCGCCTATGTTACTTTGATCATCTTATGTTTCTGTGCGCCTCTTTCACTTCTAAACTCAATCAATGTTTATTTTTTTTTCAGGACCTTGCAAATTTCAAACTCGAAGAAACTCTTGATCTGTTAGAGTTGTCTGGTGAAGTTGTTGGAAGAGAAATCATAGAGACACTGCGCGTAGCTGGTCTGCTCCCTTTATTCACCATGGACCAGTCCTTTTATTCTCCGCTCCTCGTGGATGAGTTCTTTTCCACTGCTGTTCTAGTGGAAATTGATGTTAATGGACGCACTCACTACAGGATTGAGGCTCGCGTTCAAAATATTGACGTCCATATTTCCTCATCTGTGATTCGACACCTACTCAGTTTTCCATCTACGGGTGACGATCGCATTATTGGGCGTACGATGACTTACTCTATTGATGATCAGAACAGGATGGCTGCTTCACTTCTGAATATTCCCACACTTCAAAATAATATCAAAAACACTGAAATTCGAGATGGTGGAGAACTCTTGACTCATATAGCGCATTTAGTGGGAACTTCGATTGTATTCAAAACCGGGAACGTGAACCGATTCACGGTGGAACAATGGGAATACACAGCTGCCATCATGGCCAAGGAGAAGCTTCACTGGCCTCACATTTTGTTCAAGACGTTGCGTGAGCAGATTGACAAGTTTGTGAAGAACAAGAGTGATGGAAAGACCAGGTTTCGTTCCCACTGCCTTCTTCTCACAAAACTTTTTCTAACTTATCCTGAGTTAGTTAAATTTTGAATGAGAATCCTGAGTATAAAATTGATGATGTTCCAACTTTTGGAAAAGCGAACTTAGACCTCAAAAAGCGCAGAAAGAAGCCTACAAAGCGCGCCAAGGGCATTCAAATCATAACTATTGAAGGCTTAGTTGATGAAGACACCGAATCAGATGAAGCGCCAGTTTTTAAAGCGCACCATTAAAGAAAAGCGCAGTGACTACAAGCGCAAGTCAAAGCGCTGACCCCTTGCCAGGCGCAGAGAAAAGCAAAGGAAAACGGGTGGTTGATGACCCTCCTCGTGCGCCTATCAAACGTACCAGATTTGAATCTGATAAAGAGCGTGATCTAAGGCTAGCGCAGGAAGCCAGCAGACTTGAGGCTCAAAGGAAAAGAGATGAAGATTTTCAAGCCAAGCAAGCTGCTGAGTCAGAGAAGCTAGAGCGCAAGAAAGGCATTGGTTCAAGCGCTGATGTTGAGAAAGGCCCTTATATTCCTGCGCCTACCCAGCGCGCGCCTACTCAACGCGCCCCCGCTCCCCGTGCGCCTCCTGTCAAAATTCAACAGACCAAAGTGTCAAGGGTACAACTCCTTTCTGATTTTTTTGGAGATGATGTTTCAGACATAGATGAACCAGTTCAGGGGGAGCAAGAGACCATCCCTCAGCGCACTCTTTCTCCAGTTGCGCCTCCACCTCCTTCTGGACCAGATCTAATCACAACGGAAACAGTTGATGTTGAAACTGTCGATGTTGAAACTGAAGATGAATATGCATCTCCTACTCTTTCACCTCCTCATGCGACTTCGTCTCCTGTTGCGCCTCTACAAGCTGATGCGCCCCAGTCATCCCCTGCACCTCCTCCATCTGCTCCAGATTTGAGCGAGGTATTTTCTATTCTTCAATCTTTGCAGCAGGGGCAAGCAAGTTTAGAGCAAGGTCAGACACAGATAAAGTCTCAATTTGAGCTTCTTACTTCCTTACTTACTGATCAATCTGAAGAGATCGCTGCCATTAAGGGGGAGATGAATTCTCTCAAGGAAAAACTTTCTGCTCCTACTCCTCCTCCGGCGCAGACTCAGGTACAACCTCATTCTGATCAGGCGCAAACCACCTCTTCTGTGCCTACTTTCATACCTCAGTCTGCTGCGTCTCAATCCAACATGAACGTGTTAGTATCAAAGTTGGATGTGTTGAAAGAATTGGTCGTTACTCACTTCACTGCTGCTCACTCGAGCTCAGACAGACGCGCCGAACACATTTCTTCTGACATTATCACGGCTTAAAATGCCATTGAAGCTCACATTCAAATCTTAGAAGAAAATATTTCTCAGCAGCAGCAAATCACTCAGCGCTCCATTGATGAATATCAAAACATCAATGTGAATCACTTGAGTTACATTAGAGACGGTATCACTGCCACTCACTCCAGTGTCACTGACACTCATCGCTTAGCGAACCGTAGTCATCAGCTCGCTAAACAAATTCAGCGCTCCGTTTCAGAGATCGTTGAAGGATTGAAGGACGATGATGCGCCTCCCAACCCTTAGTCTATTTTTTTTATAAGTTATTAGAATCTTTTGTAATAGAATCAACTCTTTTGTGTTAGTGATTTTGTGCTTACTTGTTTTAGCACATCTTTTGTTTTTGTTCTATTCGAAACTTGTAATCTGTAACTCCTACACCCCAAGTTTTAATGAGAACAATGCATCACTTATTATCAAACCTTGTTCACTCAAACTCCTTGTTTGTAGAACAATGAATATTGTTTAAATTCATATGCATCATATTGAATTGTTTCATACTTTCATGCATTGAGTTTAAACTTGGTTTAAACACTTTTCAAAACTAAAATTCATACATCATTTTGAATGTGTTGAACTGTTGTTTCTATCTTTCCATATGTAATGTGTTATCCTTTTTGGAATAGATTAGAAATCTATATCTTGGACTAGTGTGTGCATTAACTTGAGACATGATTTACCAATTTCATTCATTTGGACATGTTTTTATCAAGTATAATGTTTGTCCTTGATATAGTAGGTAATGGCATCAATCAAATAGGGGGAGATTGTTGGGTATGCCCACATATATCTCAGTTTTAATGTAATAGGATTTATTAGATTTGATTGATCCATCACCTAAGTTTTATTTCATGGACTTTAGACCCACATGTAAGAAGTATTTATACTTCATTTTTTTGGTTGTCCATTGTTATAGAATAGGCTTAGAAATAGGGCAAGAAGATCAAAATTCAAGAAAAATTACTCAGTGAGTTTGAGCCGCGCATATGCGCCTCCTGCGCCATGCGCCATGCGCCTTTCTTCATTCGCGCCATGCGCCTCTCAGAACGCGCGCACAAGGAGTTATTCCTAGCTTTGATACGCGCCTCTGCGCCCCTTGATTTAGCGCACACATAATGTGCGCCTCTTGGCTCAAACGCGCCTCAAAGTGTTTATTCAACACTCAGTGATTTATTGAAGATTCAAAGACTTGAAGAGAATTCAAATTACGCCAATGATCCAACGGTGGTTAAAAGATGCATATGAGCCTAATCTATTGACACGTCACATTTATGTTGAGTGTCAAAATGGCCATAATATATGCATGCTCCAATCAACGAGCGACAGCACATCTTATCCACAAGGATTTCCAACGGCTAGTTTTTTTAAGTTCACTATAAATACCCCATAACTTCAACATTTTGAAGTTGCTGAGTTTTGCTAAGAATTTCTCTCTCAAAGCATTTGTTGAAGATTTGAAGATTGCCTTCGTTTTTCCAGAATTTCTCAAGAACATCTTCATACCTTCATCCTTAGCCCAGATCTTCAAGCTATAACACTTTAATTTTATTGTGCTCTAAATCATAAAGATCTAAAGAGCCTTAATACTAAAATCACACACGCACCTCTTTAAGTTTGATCACTTAGATCCATCTTTTAGAGATACACCGGTTATTGTTTTGGATTTGTTCATTCATAGAATATTAGATCTTGAGTTAGTGTAGAAGCTCAAAAGTTGTAATTTGTAACACTTACTCATTATATAAGATCTCCATTAGAAATCCAAGACTAACCATCTTGGTAGAGGACGTAGATCTTTCATTGATCGAACCTCTCCAAATAGCTTGTGTTATTATCTTGTCATTTACTTCAAGTTATTATCTTCACTCACTATTTGCTTGTTTACTCATTGTAGATTGATTGATCTGAATTGTGTTGTGTTGTTAACTCATTTGCCTTAGTTTCTTGTTTCACCCACTTTGAGCCAAAATCCTTAGTGTGTGTGTGCGCTCCCTTTATCACACTTTGCGCCTATTCACATTACTAAATTCCGTTGTGCATTTCACTCACTCACTTAGGCGCATTTCATAATGCTTATTTGATAAAGTGCGCATTTGTAATTGAGTTTTTCAAGGGTACGAAAAGAATATTAAAACAGCTATTCCCCCCCCCCCTCTAGCTATTTTTCATACCCTTGTTGCCCTTTGGGACCAACACCCGTTTAGATTAGAAGAAACGCAAGACACAACCCACGCTATAAGTAAAGAAGTCGAGTTAGGGAATATATGTGACGAAAGCTAATTCATTTACCTAATTATTATGGAATTTATGTAATTGTATTTTTGGTGCTTTATTTTACATGTAGAATTTGACAGTTGACACTCATTCGTATATTAATTAACTAGTTTTGGTTTATCTTTCGGATTTTGTTAAAGAGCGATTGAATTTTAGGCACTTGTAATTGAACATATACCTAATATTTTTGTAACATTTTCTGTTAAAAATAAATATCTTCTCATTTCTTCTGATATGAAACTAATATGCTCCACAATATAGACACGCGCAAAAAAACCGGGAACCGGCAGAACCGGAACCGAGAACCGGCTATACCTGGGAACCATCGGAACCGGGAACCGAACCAGGAACCGTGCAGAGCCAGTTCGAATACGGGTCCAAGGATATTAGAACTGTGGAACCGCCGGTTACGAAACCGAGAACCAGAACTGTGGAACGAACGGTTCCAACGGTCACTTACCTCAATTTCAAGCCTTCCAGAGTTCCAGCGCCTTTTTCTGACCTCCTAGCCATTATTAGAAGAGGAAAGAGCACAAAATCAACTTCATCTCACCCACCAACACCACCACCGATGCAAGATGATAATGCCTACTATCCCTCTTATGATGGGGGTCTTGGTGGTGAAAATATGGGAGGACATGAAGGAAACGAATAAGTGACGTGCATGATACACAACCCACGGCCACGAGAAAAGGTCGAGCTCGAGCGCCTCCCCGGGAGCCGAAACTGGAACCGTTTGAGCATGTCTGCACCACAAGATGAAGACGAAATAAAGTCACGTGAGAATTGAGTAGTTTGAGTACCATTCAAATAATTTGGTTTGCCCAATTTGCCCTCAGTGAAAAGTCAAGTGCAGCGCACATGTCCACTTAACGGTGGTTTTTTACAGAAACCGTCAGAAAGCCCCTAATTGCCAAAATAATTGATTTTGAGTCCTGATTTAGCGGGAAAAAAGTCGAGGCCCCTTTTAGACGCCCCCCCCCCCCCCTTGAGTTCAGGATCTAAATTTTCATTAACCCAAACGTGATTGCCCAATTTGCCCTCAGTCAAAAGTCACGTGCAGCGCACGTGTCCACTTAACGGTGGAAATTGACGAAAATGTCAGAAAGCCCCTAATTGCAAAAAAAAATTGATTTGAAGCCCTGATCTAGCGGGAAAAAAAATGAGGCCTCTTTTAGACGCACCCCCTGGAGTTTAGGCCCTAAATTATCATTAACCCATGTTTAAATTAAAACTTTATCGAATGACCTTCAAAATTAATATTCGATATTAATTTAGAGAGGGAGGGTATATAATGAAAAATCCATTTGTGTTTAATTACGAAAGAGTAAGGCCCTCTTTGTTAAACTTAAAAGGAAAAAATGCACCAAAAGTACCTGAACTATAGGGGTTGTTTGTATTTAGTAACTTATCTCTTTTTTGACCCATGAAAAATACCTTAACTTTTTTTTTGTGCAGCGGAGGTACCTATTGCTAACGTCGTCCACTTTTTGCCGTTAACTATCCACGTGTGATGGCACATGACTTCCTTTTAGGGGCAAAAAAGTCAAAGCACAATGCCTCCTCCAATTTTTTATCATTAAATTCTTAAAAGGCCCCTAAACTATTGATTTTTTCCTATTTGTTCCAATAACTAGTTTTCGTTTTCATTTTAGCCATTACTTTTTAATTTCCATTAACATTTTCATAATCAACACTACATTTGTAATAGTTAGAACCGCCCCTCACCGCCACTCAACACCACAGCCATCCTCTATCGCTGTTGCTGCCGCCGTCAACCACCTCTCCCCCACCATAACCAAACTCAATTTTCCCTCCAAGCAACCCAATTTCTCAAGAAACCTCCATTTCCAAACTCCCACCTCCTCCAAATCCTCCATTCTTTCCGTGCTACATCACCTCCCCCCACCCCCAAAAAAAATCTGGGGATTTCTTGATTCGAAAACACATAAAACGAATTTGGGGATTTTGGTTTGGAAATTGAATTCGAGGTTCAAGCAACGAGACATCCGAGTGGCGTACCTTCGCTAACGAGTCAGGAGACAACGACCCAGTCCGTGTTGGTGGCCCCACAAACCCTCTCTTGACCGACGACGGTCTATCCACGGTGATTTCTAAACCTAATGGGGTAACGAGCGATTTCCTGTCGTCTTCGCTGGGTCGGTGGCAGATTCGAGGGTCCAACCCCGATCGGTCTCTGATTTTGGCGTTTAAGACTATTGCTACCATCTCTGATTCATGGCTGGCTCTCCTTTTTTTTTCCTCCAGAAATTAGTTTACTGGGCTTCATTGTTAGAACTGAAGGGGAAGGGGAAGGGGAAGGGGAAGATGAAGGGGAAGGGGGTTATTTGAAAGTAAGAAATTTATTTAAACCCCTTTGTCTTTGTAAAATGTTCTCACACTATCCTTGTTATGTTTTGACATTTTTACCCTCAAAAAATTAGCCATGTGCGTGGCACATGATAACTTAACGGCAAAAAGTGGACGGCGTTAGCAATAGGTACCTCTGATGCACAAAAAAAAAGTTAAGGTATTTTTCATGGGTAAAAAAAGAGATAAGTTACTAAATCCAAACAACCCCTATAGTCCAGGTACTTTTGGTGCATTTTTTCCAACTTAAAATTGAGTTGTGAAAATGTAGAATTGAAAGTATAGAGCTGAAACCCTTAAATTGTTGAATTTTGTAAGACTTCACTTTGTTTGGTATTGAAAGACTATCAAAATTTAATTAAAATTTTAAATAAATACTCAAAAAAAATTATCTCCCTTCTTTTGACTTGTTTTTTTTTTCCCTTTATTCTCAGACAAATAGTCATATTTCTTAAATTAAATAATTACAATTTAAACAAAATATATTATTTATCAAATCATATTTTATTTAGGTCGATAATAATAATATTTAAATATTTTTATTGGTACTCTCATTTGTCCCACATTAATAAATTTGAACTTAACTGTTTTTGTCAACTTTATTAAACATTGACAAAAAAAATGATAAAATTTAATTATGATACTTTATTAAGATATTATCAAAATTTCTAATATGAAAATATTACATTTTAATTTGATCAAATTTAATTTATATAAAGAATAAAATATTTCAGCAAAAGAAAGTAACACTTAATAAATAAATAAAAATAATGATGAATGGGTTTGAACTCATTCCCTTTCGTTATCTTTCTTCATCTTATCTTATTAAGACTTGCCTTACCAGTTTAAAATTAATAGTTAACAATATAAGTGATTTGTTCTCAAAAAAAAAAATATATAAGTGATTTAATTTTTCTTTACTAAATAAATTTGATATTTTAATCTTTTAAAGTAATTAAAAATTTAATTGGGTTATCAAACAAACAAGCCTTAAGTAATAAATTCCTACCAGGATAGAACAAAGGGGTTTTTCCTCTAGAGCCCTCCCCACTTATATGTTATTCCATTTTAAGGAGAGCCCCTTTCTAAATTCCAAATAAGGAGTTCTTATGAGATTGTAATTCCACATACACCCCTCACCAGACACCCCTCACTTCCTTCCAAAATGACAAAACTGTCCCTGCCCCTCAAAACAAAACCCTAACTTCACATCCCCTCCCCTCATTTTTATCTCATCTTTCTCTCTCTCTAAAACGCACAGCAGCACAGGACGCTCTCTCTCTCTCTCTCTCTCTCCCTTCGGCTACCTTTTTTTTCGACAACGGCGGCGGCTCACACAATATTCCGGCCACTTACTTCTCCGTCTCCGGCACTCCTAAATTCTCTCCAGTCCACTGGTTCTCTTCTTCTCCGGCTCCGGCGCATTAGCACTTCACACCCGCCGTCGTTTTTCTTCTTCTTCGTTGCCGTCTCCTTCTCCGACGCCGTCTCCCGTCGCTCTCTCTAGATCCTCTCTCTCTCTCTCTCTCTCTAGATTCATCTCCGATGAAGTCAGTGCCGGCAATAGCTTCTTCTCCAGATCCTCTCTCTCTCTCTCTAGATTCATCTCAAACTTTCAGATCTAGGGTTGCTCTACTCAGATCTGGCCAGATCTGAACCAGATTCGGCTTTAGGTGCCTGCCTTTAGGATCAGTTGGTAGGTTTGAAAGCCAAACTATAAAATGGCTGAGTGTTTATTGTAATTGTTTTATGTGAATCGAATTGATTTTTCTTATGTTACATGGTGGTTTGGTAGTCAAATGTTTAGCTAATGAAGAGTTAGCATAAGTTTTTTTTTTTTTTTTTTTTTTGGAAACAAGTTAGCAGAAGTCTTATGTGATGATGCTAGTGCTCTTTGATTTATTTTGTGATTTTTTTTTGAAAAAATTACTTTTATACTTTAGTTATAAGAGAATAATTAGTCTTATACAATAGTTATGAGAGTTTGACCAAATTTGATCAAATAATATTAAAAAAAATCTAAAAAACTGACTCGTATATGTTAATTATTGGTGTTATATGTCAGTTATAAGAGTTTGATCATGATTTGACCGAATAATATTGCATTTTTTTTTTCTTAAAAGTTGAAAAAATTGACTCTTATATATTAATTATTGGTCTTATATGTCAGTTATAAGAGTTTGACCGGGATTTGACCAAATAATATTCTTTTTTTTTTTAATGAAAAAAGTGAAAAAAAAATTTGACTCTTTTATGTTAATTATTGGTCTTATATATCAGTTATAAGAGTTTGACCGGGATTTGACCAAATAGTATTAGAATTTTTTTCTCAAAAGTTAAAAAAAATGAAAATATTTGACTCTTATATGTTAATTAGTGTCTTATATGCCAGTTATAAGAGTTTGACCGGGATTTGACCGAATAATATTAAAAAAAAATCTCAAAAGTTGAAAAAAGTGAATTTTTTTTTTACTCTTATATGTTAGTTATAAGTGTTTGACCGGGATTTGACCAAACAATATTATATTTTTTTCTTTAAAGTAGAAAAAGTGAAAAAATTGACTCTTATATGTCATTTATAAGAGTTTGACCGAGATTTGACCAAATAATATTATGTTTTTTTCTTAAAAGTTGAAAAAAGTTAAAAAAATCGACTCTTATATGTTAATTGTTGGTCTTATATGTCAGTTATAAGAGTTAGACCGAGATTTGACCGAATAATATTATGTTTTTTTTCTTAAAAGTTGAAAAAATCGACTCTTGTATGTTAATTATTGGTCTTATATGTCATTTATAAGAGTTTGACCGGGATTTGACCGAATAAAATTATAATCTTTCTCAAAAGTTGAAAAAAGTGAAAATATTTTACTCTTATATGTTAAAGATTGGTCTTATATGCCAGTTATAAGAGTTTGACCGTGATTTGACCGAATAATATTAAATGTTTTTTCTCAAAAGTTGAAAAAAGTGAAAATTTTGAGTCTTATGTGTTAATTATCTGTAAGTTATAATTGTTTGATTGTTGTTTGACCGATTTTGACCAAATAATATTTTTATATTTTTCTAAAAAAATGTATATTTTCGACTCTTATATGTTAATTATGTGTAAGTTATAAGAGTTTGGTTGATGTTTGACCGATTTTGACCAAATAATATTTTTATTTTGTCTTAAAAAATGAAAAAAGTGATTTTTTTTTACTCTTATATGTTAATTATGTGTAAGTTATAAGAGTTTGACTGATATTTGACCGGGTTTGATCATATTTGACCAAATATTATTGTTGGTCCCAAAGGGGCAACAAGGGTATGAAAAATGCTAGAGGGGGGTGAATAGCGTTTTAAAATTCTTTTCAAACCCTTTTGCAAATCAATGGCTTATGCGCACAGTTCTCAAATAAGCTAAGTATAGCGCGCAGAGATAGTGTGAAATGCACAGCGGAAGTTTAAGCAGCACCTGCGCAGGAAAAAGCTGCGCAGAGATAAAAACGCACGCGCTAAGTTTTAGCTTAAAGAGTTGGATAAAATGTTCTAAGGCAATAAGCAATAACAAGCACAGCAGCAAAGTATAGCAATCTGAAAGATCAAACAAAGCAGTAATTCAGAAATGATTAAGCAGGAAGTAAATAGCGAGAATAATGAACAAGCTATTTGGAGAGGTTCGATCAATGAAAGATCTACGTCCTCTACCAAGATGGTTAGTCTTGGATTTTCTAATGGAGATCTTATTATATGAGAGAGTTACAAGATACAACAATGTAGAACAAACTAACTCAAAGATCTATAATCTATGAAGAACAAATCCTAGACTAAACCGGTGTATCTCAAGAAGTATGATCGAAATGATCAAAGCTTCAAGAGGTGTGTGTGTGTTCAGAAATTCTGGGCTCTATGAATCTATGAGATGAAGAGCACGAAGAATTCTGGTGATTTGAGGCTTAGGATCTGGGCAGGAGTTTGAAGGTATGAAGGTTTGAAGGTTGATCTTGAATCTGTGAATAGTAAGCAGCAATCTTCAGAACTTCAAGGATATTAGAAAGCACAAACTCTAGCAACTTGGAAATGAAGATGAGCTTGAGAGCTTGAATATAGCCGTTGGAGCTCTGAGCAAGGACGATGAGCTGGCACGATATGATTGGTGCGCAGGTGTCCTTTATAGCCGTTGGAGCTCTGATCAAAGATGATGACCTGGCACAATATGATTGGTGCACAGGTATATAGAGCCGTTGGAGACTGAGCATGAAGACCAAATTCAAAAGCTTCTTCTAGAAGGATGACAGCTGTCTTCATTTGAAATATTTCTCTTGAGCGCGTCTCCACCGTTGGATCTGCTGAGTGTGCTTACTTTGTCGTTTCTGCACACCTCAGCACTTTAATAAGCGTGCATCTTCTAAGCGCTTTCTAAGTTATGTAATCTGAATGTATCGAAAACTGAGCAAGGATGCATGCTGCGCAGAGGAGACCTGCGCAGAGACCACAGTCTTGCTTAGATCTTCATTCCTTTTCGCTCCAAGTTTCAAGAATATGAGGTTGTTGAAAGATAAGCATAAGGACCAAGTTAATCTACTCTGCTCATAGAAGCCATGCGTATGGAGAATGAGCAAGTGATGCTATGCGCGCGGAGAATAAGCAGGTAATGCTATGCGCGCGGAGACTAGCAGGTAATGCTATGCGCGCGGAGACTGAGCAGGTAATGCTCTGCGCATGAAATGTGCTGCGCACGAAATGTCCTGCGCATTATACTTGGTCTTCAGTAAATGAAACCTCAATTCCAAGCAAGCCCTAACCGCTAAGCCTATTCTATAAAATTGGACTTAGCTAAAAATAGAAGTTATAAAACTTCTTACATAGGATCCTAAAGTCCATAAAATACTTAGGTGATGGTATCAATCAATTCTAACATAATTGGGAGGGTTAAGAAATAAGCATACCCAACAATCTCCCCCTAAATGATTGATGCCATTACCTACTATAACAAAGGCAATTTATTGTACTTGATAATAACATGTCCATAGAAATGAAAATGGTAAATCATGCCTCAAGTCAATGCACACACTAGCCAATGTTATAGATTTCTAGTCTAACCAAAAGATATAATTTACAATATGGGAAAGACAGAAATATCATTCAGTGCATACAGATAATATGAGTTTAGGATTGGTATGCGTTTAAACTGAATGTTTAAAACACCATGCATAGAAAATATGAGTAGTTAAGTATATGCGCATGAAGTTTGAAATAATGCGTTCATTGTTCCACAACCAAAAAGTTTGAATTGAACAAGGTTTTGGGAAAAGCAATGATGCATTATAAGTTTAGAGTTCACCTTTGAGAGAACTCTGCGCACTTCATCTTGTAGCTTCCCAAATTGCTTTGCACAGAGCTTCAATTATTTGAAGCGGGAGCATCAAATCGGAACTTTTTGCCTTTGATAGATTACTCTCCCCCTTAATCTCTCCCCCTTAATGCCTTTGTTCTCTCCCTATTTGCCTTTGTTAGATATATTTGCCTTTGTTAGATAACTCTCCCCCTTAATGGCACAATCAATGCCTTATAACATACTGGCCTGTGCATCAAGCCTAACATCCTGCGCATCCAGTTGCTCTTGAATCTTTGCCTGCACAGTGACCACTTGAGGGATTTAAGTGTAGACACCCCGCCTTGGACCTCTCACCCCGATTGCATACAAAGTATTTTTATTTAACTCATTTTCGTTAATTTCTGTTACTTCGGTTAAGTTCCTAACTGATTCCGTTAGTTTTGGACTAAACTGCATAACAGAGTTAACTTTTAGGGTCATTCTGTCATTCTGTCCTTTTCTGCCGCGGGCGCTTCCAGAACTGTTAACGGGATGCGCGCGCGTCTCGCCCCAAAAGCGGGACTCGCGCGCTTCCCATTTTGGCAGTAACGGATTGCACCTTATTTCCCTCCCTTTTCTTATTTGCAATATCTCTTTCTTGATCACAAAAGACTTCTTTTCTCATTCACATTCATCCCCCCTAATTTTATAACCTCCAATCCCATTATTCTAGCCATCTCTTTAAAACAAAATAATTCATTTTTATTTTATTTGATTTTCTTTTATTTCTTTCATTTATTATTTTATTTATCTTATTTTTTATTGGTCAATTCAATCTCACATGGATTGACCAATTTCCCTCCAACCTTTCCCTCTCTTTTTTACCTATAAAAACCATCATCTTCTACCTTAGAAAGGGACTTGGAACTTTCTCTCTACACAAATTCTATATCATTTTCCCTACACAAATTCTCCCAACAAGAGTTTTACACAACAAAACTCTACACAAATCTCTACACAACAACATCATTTTCAAGTCCAAGTTTGAAGTCTTCTTTCTAAAGGTACAAGTCTTCTTCTTTTATTCTATTTATGTTCTAGTCAATGTATGCAATCCCCATCAATGGGACATGACCTAACGATCACTTTATTCCATTAAAGTTGGTTAAAGGTTATCTCCCTACATTTCAACTCTAATTTAATTTACTCTTCTTCCATTAATGTAATCTTTAGCGTTAAATCAACAAAAACAATTCTCTTTTATTTCCCCTTTCTTTCTATTATAATTGTTAGCAATTTTCTCATATTAATACAAGAAGGACATTTAGCATTAGAACACCAATAGTAGCAAGACCCGCGTAAGCGGGGCGGAGTGGGTGTTTAAGTACTTCCCACTCCATCATCTAACCCCCGAACCCTTCTCTCCCGAATCTCTGGTTTTGTACATAAATTAGGCTATTTCTAGGTTTTTCTTATGTTCCTTTAAAAACATAGGTGGCGACTCTAAACAATCTAAAACAAGTTAGACATCCTAGGATAATTCACCGCTCTAGCCAAGTTGTGGTTTCCCGGGGTATCTACAGTGGCGACTCCGCTGGGGAATGTTTAGAGGGTTAAACTTGCGTTCTTAACTTTTGGTGTTCTTATTACTGTTTTCTGGGCATTCTGGTAAAAAGGGTGGGGAGCGCGCGCCTCTGGCCTCTTTGGCCTAAAGCGCGCGCGTCCGACCCCAATTACCAGAATCGCCCGTCTTCCTTCTTGTCCTTCCATTCCATGTTTCTGTGCTAACAAATTCTGCAGGGGAAAGCATTTTTATTTAGGGTCAAGGCAATCCCTTGAACCCGCTGATTTACAGGTTGTTACCCAGATGCGGGCGCCTCTGCCCCTCTTTGTATAACGCGCGCGCCTCCCGAGTAGGCATCCTAATGCGCGCGCTTCTGGGCATTTTCAAGAAACAGAACAGTGCACAGAACAGAGTGTTTTTTACAGTGTGTGGGCACCGGGCCTGCACAAAACAGTTTTCACTTCCTGTTTATTTTTATCGGTCACACGGGTGATTCGAAAGTTGTAATTATGTGCTTATTTGTTTTTTTTATTTCTTTTGAAAAAAAAAATGTTTTGTCACATGTTAGACCTCACACTACATGCACATATTCTTACCAACTGCTCACTATCGAGTCGCACAAGTCCAACCCCAAACACGTCGAGGCCCGTCCTAGAAAGTTTCAAGCTCCACTCGACCTTGGATCTTTCGAAGCGGTAAACCTCAGCTCGTGGCGTAGTTCATGACTACATGCCGGGGGTGACCTTTAAGCCTCATATTCAAGCCGAGCACAAACCACACAATTCTAGTCTAGGGTCTAACACTCCGTGACTCAAGTCGGTTTTCATGTGCCGAGATTTCCCTAAACTAATGTCTTCAAATCATACATGCCAATTTGTTGCAATGGACGAAATAAAACTCCGTCCCCAAAAGTGGCTATCTTGGACGCAAATAAAAAATCCGTCCCCGCATGTATGATTTACTACATTAATTTAGTTTAATCCCGACACATGTAGGATTCACAAGCGTGGTGGAATCCGATGAGTATATGGGACCACGAGAAGGTCTATATACTAGTGTGACGATTCCACTATTTTTCTAGAAACCCCAAAAAGGACTCCATCCTTCCGACTTATAAAAAAAAAAAAAAAAAAAAAAGTCATTTTCTTTATATGGTTGAGTCTTTTTCGTGTTTGTGGGTTAAATTTATTTTACTCAAAAGGTATTTGTGGGGCCAACCTAAGATCAACTGTGTTCTTTCAATAGGTCCAATGGCTTCCAACGGCAACAACAACAATGGTGGGTACTTCTCTGTGTCCAACGAAAGACTCTTCAACATAATAAGAGCCATGGGGGAACAAATGGATAGACTTTCCGAGGATGCCCGCCGAAAAGACGATTTGTGGCAAGTCCGTTTTGGTCTCGAGAGGAAGATTCACAAGGAAGAGGTTTCCGAGCTCAAAGCCCGTTTGCAAGAGCTCACCAACAACAAGGCAAAGTTTAAGGGTAAAGCATGCTCAAGTGGCCCGTCCCTCAAAAGCTACAAAGGTACCTCCAACAACCGAGTTTTCACTCCTCTCCTAGGAGTAACCCAAGCCGAAGCATTTGAAACTTTGGTGGCAAGTGGAAAGGTCAAGCCTTTAGAGGGGTACAAGCCGAAGACGATACCAAAGAATCATGCACATGGTGAATGGTGCGGCTACCACAAGCATAGTGGCCATACTACCGAAGGGTGCTTCCTTCTCCGAAACATCATCCAAGATTTGTTCGACAACAGCGAATTTACTGTGGGTGAAGAGCAACCTTTAGAGAGTGCCAACATGCAAGAACTCATCAAAGAAGAATGATTTGGTTTCGAAATGGGGCTTCTACAAGAAATCATGCCACAAAGAGACTACAACGACAATGGGGACTACAACAACAATCTCCGTTTCTCTTTCTCTACCTAGTAATAGGAATTAAAAAAAAAAGTGTCAAAGTCCTCTTAAGTGTGCATTAAGTTTTCTTTGTCCAATTAATGTGAAATTTTGAGTCAAGTCTCATCATCAAATAAAAAGTCGTTCTTATCCTCATACACTCTTCCGAGTTGTTCAATCTAATTCTTGGCAAAATGATGAAAAGATGTCTAAACGAGTTTTGGAATGAAGGTCATCACTTGAACGCCTAGGGGCTAAACATTGTGACGAAGGCAACATCATCAACGACGAAGACAAAGCCAAGACATCAAAGGTGAAGCAACAACCATGGAGAAAAAATCAAGCAATGTTTCAAAGGGGGGATTAAAAAAAAAAAAAAAAAAAAAATGCTCGCTAGGTTGAACTCTTCAAATCAACTTAGGCAAAAGTTAGAGCACAAAAAAAAAAAAAAAAAAAAAAAATCCCCCTCAATCAAAGAAGTTCACATCAAGATCAACATCATTCCATCCACCAAAGGAGGACGAAGCTACACGACGAAGCAACAATTCCATCCCGAAGAATGGAGAATTAACAAGAACTACAGTGACCTGAGCCTCTACACTGGAGGAACGTAGGCAACCTGCGGGTCCGGTCTCATACAAGAAAGAAGATATGTTTATCCCTAGCGAGTTATGGTGATCGGCCTTCATCTCGAACTTGTCAAGACATCTTTGTACGATTCATTTGCCAATGAATTAATCACCAAAAAGATTGAACAACTTTCTTAGATTTGGAATCATTTCGCGTTCCTTGTCGAGTCTAGGGACTTCTATTCTTTCTGCATACTCCCAATTTCTTGCAATCAAATTGGGGCTTTCCTTCTCTTCTCTCTTAATGACTTACTTGCCTTCATGAGTCATTCAAAAAACGGTCAAATACATGAAGTCAATACTAGGGACACTTCCCTAATCAAGTCAATGTCACTCACCTTTAGTGACAAGAGGTCTCCACCGCAAAATCACATGTCTTATCTCCTCAGCTAGAGTCAATCCACACTCCCTCATTAATCGAGTCAAAATGAAGACGCAAAAGAGATGCCCGCTAGATTGAAAACCCGAAAGGGCGGTCTAGGCAAAAAATAGGGTGCGTCATAAAAAAAATGAGAGAGTGAGAGAGAGAAGGGAAAGAGAAATGGAGATCTCCGGCCTCTAAAGAAGACAACTGCACGAGTTCTACATTGGATCCCCTCAGCAAGTCAATTCCCCACCGAGTCAACTTTCGGATTGCAAAAGGCTCGACAAGATATGGCACCATCAAAGGTTGTTTTGGGTTATTGGCATCATTCTCCAGCGGTGTGCATTTTTTGGTTCATGAAAAGAAGGCCCGTGGTAGCCAAGACCCATCCGAGAACGAGCCCATCATAAAAGGGCACGAGGTTGCACAAATAATCCCTAGCTAGTCAATTGGCTTGGGCAACAAATAGCAACAACATGTGTCTCAGTTTTCAAAGCTTCTTCAAGTATGTGCTACTAAAGTACGCCGAAAGGCTCCCGAGAAATGGAGTAGCTCTTGCCATGTCCTCTCATGTTTGTTCCCTCGCACGAGGATGAGTCACTCTTGCTTTGCTCAACAAATGGTGACGCCTTAGGGGCTATGTGACTCAAGGACAAGGACTTCTTTTGCTTCACTTGACAATCAATACGCCCTAGAGGCTATGTTCGAGAAAGATGTGTGAGACTATCCTCAAAGTCTCCCAAAAGGGATGTCAAAAAGCCCTCTTGTCGCGTGTGCCCGTGCTCGTTCCCCCAATCAAGGATGGACCTTTCTCGCAATCAATGATGGCACTCTAATGGCTACAGTCAAGTCTTAAAGGCTCCCTCGGCAAAGAGCAATTAACTCCCCAGCAGTATCCCCAGCCGAGTCATGTGCAACATTGGAAGCTTCCTAATTTCGGCACCGAAGGTCTCAAGGGGCTTCGCAATCTACAATCTTTTGGGCTACGGCATTACAGTAATCTGAGCAAAGGGAAATATTGGGGGCTTCGCGACCGACAGTCTTTTGGGCAACAATACTCGAGCAACGCAATTTGGGAGTAGTCTCCATGAAAGGGATCAAGCTTCAAAGGGTCTCTCAACACTTCAAGTCAAAGGCCTCTTGGTTTTAAATGAAGACTTCGATGTTATGAATGAAGTTGATGATTTTTGTTAGAACTTTCAACGAGATCATGAAGAAAGTCTTAGAAAAAAAGATTCAATATGCTAAACTCTAATCAAAACAGGTTTATAGCGGGAAATGCCACGGCCAATCTTAATGTTTCTGCAATTCAGCACCCCCTTCTCCAAGATCAAAAGCACAAGGTGCAGCTCAGATAAAGTTGGGCCACAACACTAGTTGCATCCGAAGATCCGTCATTAGTTCAACTCAAGAAGAGTCAAGCAAGCATACTCATTTGAGACTTTATCACGCCAAGACCTTATCCTCCGCACCGCAAGACATTACTGCATCCTTTGACATAAGCCCTCAGCCATTTGGGTATCGACCACAATGAGGCCATTCATCTCCCCAGTAAGAGCAAGAAGGAGATCTCTATCAAGAATTCTACCAAACGGTACATCCGCTCTCAATGCCGAGCCAATCACGAGATAATTTGGGGCTTTACAATGAAAGGTCTTCACATCCCGCCATCTACAAGCCCACAACACTTGGGGCTTTGCAATCTCTCGAAGCTTGGCATCAACGATCTCCTCTTGGGGCTTGCTCACTACAACAACAAAGGGCGATTTACTCGAATGGGCCAAGAGCTGATTTATCTTGGAGCTATGGAAGTCCCTCAAAATTTGGCATCAAAGGCATTCTAGGGGCTTTACAATCAGCAACCCCTCATCTCGGCATCAAAAGCCTTTTGAAGCCCCATAATCGACAAATATCTTGGGGCTAGACATCAATCTTCGTTGGGCACACCGGCGACAACAGAATTCAAGAGAGGCAATCCGGACTTCGACTAAACATGACTTGATCTTGGGTTGGCTTCACAAGCACACAATGGTTAAAATGGTTCACCCACGAACTAAAAAAAATAAAATCTTTTCCTAACATGTGTGCATATTCTTTCCTTTCTAATCTAAAAAAAAAAAAAAGATTTTTCTTTTTCTTTTTCTCCTTCTATGTGCAAAAGTATGTGCTTTACTTTGCTTTGCTCCTAGCTTCTCCTCCAGCATTCTCCATCATCCTTGAACTACGCTGGTCTGATTCCCTTCAAAGGATACGTAGGCAGCCTTTGGCACGACCAACCCATCATTCAGAATGTCATCTCAACAACATTCCATCGAAGGCAACCGCAGTTCATCATCTTCATCAAAAGTATCAACATCCTTCGGCAATCCATCTCCAATCAAGCGGCAATGGCAAGTGAAGGTATGAATGCATCCGAGGCTTTCCTCAAATCACACCGCACACAAAATCACTTTCTCCATTCCTATAAAAGCTCTCCCTCATGCAAAACTGCTCTCAAATCACATTGCACCACGAGCACAATTTCTCTCTTCATTTCACACTTCATGCATCTTCTTGCACTAGCACATATACCTGTAAAGCACATAACAGGTACCACCGCGAAGTCAAACAGCATCTGCAACTCGAGGCACTTCATCCCCAGCAGAATATGGTGCACAGTCAACCATGCCCGCATCCCCGCAAAAGTCAACTGCAACGCCAAACAGCACACAGCTTCAAAGCAGCAATTCGTCAAAGGTTCACTAACGGCCTCATCAACGGATTTCACTAACGGATTCGTCAACAAAGGTTCACTAACGGCCTCGAAGGTTCACTAACGGGCTCATCAACGGATTTCACTAACGGATTCGTCAAAAAAGGTTCACTAACGGCCTCGAAGGTTCACTAACGGCCTCCTCAAATGTTCACTAACGGCCTCATTTCAAAGGTTCACTAACGGCCTCATTCAAAGGTTCACTAACGGCCTCGAAGGTTCACTAACGGCCTCATCAACGGATTTCACTAACGGATTCGTCATTCAAAGGTTCACTAACGGCATCCTCAAAGGTTCACTAACGGCCTCATTTCAAAGGTTCACTAACGGCCTCGAAGGTCCACTAACAGCCTCCTCAAAGGGTCACTAACGGCCTCATTTCAAAGGTTCACTAACGGCCTCATTCAAAGGTTCACTAACGGCCTCTCCGAAGGTTCACTAACGGCCTCCTCAAAGGTTCACCAACGGCCTCTTCAAAGGTTCACTAACGGCCTCTCCAAAGGTTCACCAACGACCTCATCAACGAATTTCACTAACGGATTCGTCCTCAAAGGTTCACCAACGGCCTCATTCAAAGGTTCACTAACGGCCTCATTCAAGGGTTCACCAACGGCCTCCTCAAAGGTTCACTAACGGCCTCCTCAAAGGTTCACTAACGGCCTCATTCGAAGGTTCACTAACGGCCTCATTCAAGGGTTCACTAACGGCCTCACTTAACGGATTCAGCCGGCAGGTTCACCAACGGATCATGCCACCCCCTCTACCAACAAAAGACGCTCACACAGGGAGTGCACCCCTATCTTTAGCAATTTCAAATTACTGCTTTCATCGAGTCTTTGCTTTCTTCTCTTTTTCTTTGTCGATGTCCTCGGCGGGTGTTTTTTACTTTCGTCGACGCGTTTTGCTTTGCAATCCACGTCGCCGAGGGGCTCTGTAGACACCCCGCCTTGGACCTCTCACCCCGATTGCATATAAAGTATTTTTATTTAACTCATTTTCGTTAATTTCTGTTACTTAGGTTAAGTTCCTAACTGATTCCGTTAGTTTTGGACTAAACTGCATAACAGAGTTAACTTTTAGGGTCATTCTGTCATTCTGTCATTTTCTGCCGCGGGCGCTTCCGGAACTGTTAACGGGATGCGCGCGCGTCTCGCCCCAAAAGAGGGACTCGCGCGCTTCCCATTTTGGCAGTAACAGATTGCACCTTATTTCCCTCCCTTTTCTTATTTGCAATATCTCTTTCTTGATCACAAAAGACTTCTTTTCTCATCCACATTCATCCCCCCTAGTTTTATAACCTCCAATCCCATTATTCTAGCATCTCTTTAAAACAAAATAATTCATTTTTATTTTATTTGATTTTCTTTTATTTCTTTCATTTATTATTTTATTTATCTTATTTTCTATTGGTCAATTCCATCTCACATGGATTGACCAATTTCCCTTCAACCTTTCCCTCTCTTTTTTACCTATAAAAACCATCATCTTCTACCTTAGAAAGGGACTTGGAACTTTCTCTCTACACAAATTCTATATCATTTTCCCTACACAAATTCTCCCAACAAGAGTTTTACACAACAAAACTCTACACAAATCTCTACACAACAACATCATTTTCAAGTCCAAGTTTGAAGTCTTCTTTCTAAAGGTACAAGTCTTCTTCTTTTATTCTATTCATGTTCTAGTCAATGTATGCAATCCCCATCAATGGGACATGACCTAACGATCACTTTATTCCATTAAAGTTGGTTAAAGGTTATCTCCCTACATTTCAACTCTAATTTAATTTACTCTTCTTCCATTAATGTAATCTTTAGCATTAAATCAACAAAAACAATTATCTTTTATTTCCCTTTCTTTCTATTATAATTGTTAGCACTTTTCTCATATTAATACAAGAAGGACATTTAGCATTAGAACACCAATAGTAGCAAGACCCGTGTAAGCGGGGCGGAGTGGGTGTTTAAGTACTTCCCACTCCATCATCTAACCCCCGAACCCTTCTCTCCCGAATCTCTGGTTTTGAACATAAATTAGGCTATTTCTAGGTTTTTCTTATGTTCCTTTAAAAACATAGGTGGCGACTCTAAACAATCTAAAACAAGTTAGACATCCTAGGATAATTCACCGCTCTAGCCAAGTTGTGGTTTCCCGGGGTATCTACACTAAGGGAGCAGACACCGGAAGAATGATACACTGAGGTCCACGGGGTATGCGCGTGAGGTTCATGCGCAGTAATATAATGTGCATAGTTTCTTTGAAAACTCATAAATATTTTGCCTTGTGCGCAATATCTTGTGCGCTTCATATGCGCAAGCGCATGAGGCATTTCCTTTCTTAGAGAATTATCAAGTAAACACAAGATCATTAGTATTGACAAATCATATGGACAATTAGCTAAGTTCAAGCATACCCATTTCTCCTCTCAAGAATACAAATCTCTTTGCGTCGAGAGCCTTTGTAAGAATATCAGCAATTTGATTATCTGTGCCCACGTGCTCTAAATGAATGTTTCCTTTTTCCACGTGGTCTTTGAGAAAGATATATTTGATGTCGATTTGCTTTGTCTTTGAATGCATGACAGGATTGTTGGAGACAGCTATGGTGGACATATTATCGCAGAATATTGGGCAGTTTGCTTCATGAATTCCATAGTCCACCAATTGTTGCTTCATCCATAAGATTTGGCAGCAGCAGCTCCCAGCAGCAATGTATTCAGCTTCTGTAGTGGAGATGGATACAGCAGCTTGCTTCTTTCTTGCCCATGCAACAAGTCGATTTCCAAGGAAATGACAAGTTCCACTTGTGCTCTTCCTGTCAATTGTGCATGCTGCGTAATCTGCATCTGAATAACCTAGCAAATCGAAATTCGAATCTTTGGTGTACCAAAGTCCAAGGTTAATAGTTCCAGAGAGATAACGAATTATACGTTTAACATCAGTTAAGTGCGCTTCTCTAGGGTCCGCTTGATAGCGCGCACAGACACAAACACTAAACATAATATCTGGCCTACTTGCAGTAAGATAAAGGAGAGAGCCAATCATACCTCGATATAAAGTTTGATCAACTTTCTTACCTTTCAAGTCTTTGTCAAGTTTGTTGCCCGTGGCCATTGGAGTGTCGTATGCTTTAGCATTCTCAAGTCCAAATTTCTTGATTAGGTCTCTTGTGTACTTAGCTTGATTTATGAATATGCCATCATTCAATTGCTTGATTTGAAGCCCGAGGGAGAATGTGAGTTCTCCCATCATGCTCATCTCAAACTTGCTTTTCATGAGCTTCTCAAAGCGCTTACAAAGTAACTCATTAGTAGAACCAAATATAATATCATCGATATAAATTTGAACAAGTAAAGAATGATCATTATACTTAGCAATAAAAAGAGTTGTATCGATTTTACCGCGCTTGAAGCCTTTCTCTAGTAGGAATTTTGATAGCGTATCGTACCATGCTCTTGGAGCTTGCTTAAGTCCATACAAAGCTTTTTGAAGCTTGAAGACGTGATTTGGAAATCTGCTATATTCAAATCCAGGAGGTTGAGCTACGAAGACCGTCTCTTGAAGTTCACCGTTGAGAAATGCGCTCTTCACATCCATTTGATAAAGCTTGAAGTTCTTGTGAGAGGCATAAGCTAAGAAAATTCTGATAGCTTCTAGTCTTGCTACAGGCGCAAATGTTTCATCGTAGTCGATTCCTTCCTCTTGCCTATAGCCTTGCGCAACCAACCTTGCTTTGTTTCTTGTGATGCTTCCATTCTCATCCATCTTGTTTTTGAATACCCATTTTGTACCAATAACTCCTTGGTCATGAGGTCTGGGTACTAAGGTCCAAACCTTGCAGCGCTCAAATTGGTTAAGCTCTTCTTGCATAGCAGTAACCCAGCTTGAATCTTGGAGCGCTTCGTCAATCTTCTTTGGTTCTATTTGAGAGATAAAGGAGTGATATTCATCATAAAAGTTTGATGTTTTCCTAGTACGAACCCCTACATTTAGATCACCAATGATGTTTGAAGTTGGATGATCTCTAACTTCACGAACCTCGGGAGGTAAGTTAGGTTGAGTGGTAGGAATACGAAGATCTTCAATGGGTACTTCATTTGTTCCAGCATCAAGGTCATCAAAAGTGATTTGCTGAAGCGGAGAAACGTTATGCGCAGAAGGAGGTGTTTGCGCATCAGGAGTCGTCACTTCTGGCGCAGCATCTGGTGTATGCGTATGAGATGGACTTGCTTGATTCTGATTTTGATAATCATTCTGCGCAGGTGCAGTTTGAGGCTGCGTACCTGTCTCATTATTCTCAACATAATCATCAGAATCATTTGGAGCCAAATGTGGCTCAAGGAGAGAATGCTCATCAAAAGTAACATGTACAGATTCTACAATTACTAGAGTAGTTCTATTAAAAACACGAAAAGCTTTAGAATGTTTGGCATACCCAACAAAAATACCTTCATCTGCTTTGGCGTCGAATTTACCTCTATGATCTTTGTCATTGTAGAGGATATAGCATTTGCAGCCAAAAATCTTGAAGAAAGCAATGTTGGGCGTTCTTCCTCTCCATAGCTCATATGGAGTTTTGTTGTAGGCTTTGTTGATGAGGGATCTATTCTGAGTAAAGCAAGCAGTGTTGACAGCTTCACCCCAGAAATACTTTGGAAGCTTAGCTTCTGCTATCATTGTTTTTCCAGCCTCAATCAACGTGCGATTCTTTCTTTCCACAACGCCATTTTGTTGAGGAACTCCAGCAGCAGAGAAATTGTGATCAATTCCATGGTCATCGCAGTATTGAGCAACACCGTTATTTTTTAATTCAGTTCCATTGTCTGATCTAACGCTTACGATGTCGTCTTCCGTTTGAGTTTGGAGCTTTCGAAATAGCGCAGTCAAGATATCATAGCAGTCATCTTTGGATATCATCATTTCGACCCATGTGTATCTTGAGTAGTCATCCACCACAACTAAAGTATATTTGTTTCCTCCAATGCTTGCGGTGGTGACTGGTCCAAATAGGTCCATGTGAAGCAGTTGTAAACATTTGGAAGTTGAGGAGGCAATCTTGCTGGAGAAAGACTGCTTAGGTTGTTTACCGAGCTGGCATGCTGCGCATTTTCTGTCATGATGGTCAGCTACTTTGGGAAGTCCTTTGACAAGATTTTCCCTTCCTAGCTTAGCCAAATACTTGAAGTTCAAATGACTTAAGCGCTTATTCCATAGACAACTGCTTTCACTTACATTCTTTGCTACAAAACAGAGATTAGTGATAGAATCTATAGCAGTAAGATCAATAATGTAAACATTAGTCTTACGAGTCCCTGTGAGCAAATTTAGTCCGAATATGCCATCTTTGATATAGCAGTACGTTGCAGTGAAGTGACATTCCAAACCTTTATCGCAGAATTGTGATATGGAGAGCAGGTTGTGCTTGAGACCTTCTACGAGCGCAACTTTCTCAATGCACACTTTATCTTTTCTGATTCTTCCATATCCAACTATGTGCCCTTTGTTGTTATCTCCAAAAGTTACAGAGGGAACTCTTCCTTCATGCACATCTTCAAGAGCGGTGATATCTCCAGTCATGTGTCTAGAGCATCCACTATCAAGGTACCATATATGCGCTTTAGCTTGAGAAGAGTGCGCAGTGAAGCAGGAGACCTGAAAGATAGACATTAAGAACGCAGGTCCCCTTTATTCTTGGGTCCTAGAGTTAGCAACTTTTGACAACCCACTCCTGTCTGACCTTAGGATTTTTACGTCCCTTGGCATTAGGAGCAAATCGCAAAAGGCATTCTGCAGCCTTGTGACCTAAACCATCACACACAACATAATGATGAAAGCCACTTATAGATTGGGTTTTTACAAACTCTTTACTTTTCTTTGGCGCAGCATTCTTTACTGGAGCAGATGAACTTGCTTTGACAAATATCATTTTCTGAGGTTTGGGTGCGCTTTTCTTAAGAATGCGCATTTGGCGTTGGGGCGCATGGCTTTCATGCGCATGACCCTTTTGCGCAGATTTGACATTTGAAGTTGAGGCGCAACCATAGTCAGAATATGAGTTGTCATGCGCAGGTTCAACTTTAGCCTTACCCTTGGCTTTTCCAGTTTGCTTCTTTGGGTAGACATAATGGAAATTTTGTCTCTGGACTTTCTCCTGTCCTTTACCCATTGAAGCAGAATGCTTTGCTTTAGGAATTTCAATAGTTTGCTGTGGTGTAAAATCATTTTCCTTTTCAGAGAAAACTGCACATTTAAAGTTATCACTAGTTGAGAACCCCAAGCCTTCCTTGTCTCCACTAGCTTTTTGGGATTTTAGAATTTGGTCCATAGTGACACGAATTTGGTCCACTCATCAGTGATCTTTGTGAGATCAGCTACTTGAGCAGCCAATTCTTTGTTTCTTACTTTAAAAAGCGCTTTTTGATCTGTGAGAAAACGGTTCTTTTCAGTAAGAGGAGTCATGCTCTTAATCTGCTCCTTAAGGAGGGTGATCTCAGATTTTAAAAGAGTTTTCTCCGTCTTAAGCTGTGAAATTTCTCCAATTGATAAGTCCACTGTTTCTTTCATAGAATTAAATTTCTTGATTACCTTTTCAGCTTGCTGAAAGATAGACTCGCGCTCAGCAGCAGAGTCATTCTTTTCTATTACAATTTCAGCAGGGATTTCAAGAGATTCTTTGCGCGGAGGCGCAGCTACAAATTTCTTTGATAGGTCTGCTCTGGCAAACAAGTACTTGCCATTCTGTCTGCTTGGAGTCAGATGTCCCATTTCCACCAGTTCTGTGATAGTGGGACCTTTCTTCTTAGTCCTTGGCGCAGCCTTTGTGTCCGCATCGGGATCATTGTATGAATCGCTATCAGCATCAGCATTGGCCATCAAGCAGAGCAGTCCATCCTCAGAGTCATCATCATCACTGTCTTCAGTGTCAGTCTCTATCCAAGTCTTCAGTTCCTTTTCTGCGCAGTCTTCTTCAGCAATCATTCCGCGCTGCCTTGATGATCTCTGCGCAGTATTCCTCTTCATGTACTCATATTTTGGAGTGGGACATTTTGAAGCAAAATGACCGGGCTTTCTGCAGTTGTAGCAGACTAACTCTTCATCATTCTTTGAGTCTCTGCCACGAGAGAATTTAGCAGGTGGTTTGCTCGAGGATCCAGGTTTAGAGAATTTCCTGAATTTTTGGAATCGCTTAACGAACATAGCGAAATCATCATCATCCATTTCAAGTAGGGAGGAAGTAGAGACTTTGTCTGAGGATTGAGCAGGCGCATGTTCCTTTTGCGCAACATAGGAAACAAGTTTTCCTTTGCCTTCAGTTTCGTCGATTCGATCAAGCTTTAGCTCACACACTTTTAAGTTAGCGTATAAGCTGCGCAGAGACCAAGTATCTAGAAATCCAGAATCTTCCAGATGACTTGCCTTGTGCACATATCTGGAACCTAGCGCATCTAAGAATTGAGAATTTACTTCTTTATTGGTGAAGGTAGTTCCAAGAGATTTACAAGAGTTTACAACAGCACAGAAGCGATCATAAGTTTGTCTCAAGGTTTCACCATCCTTTCTCATGAAGCAGTTGAATTTTCTTTGCACCAAAAATCTTTTGTTTTCCTTGCTTACTTTGTCACCATTCACATAGCCTTCAATAGCATCCCATAGATCCTTTGCAGTTCCACCGCTCACAGTTTGATTATGCGTGGAGAGGTCTAGAGTGCTAAGAATGATGTTCCTTGCTCTTCCATCATAGCCAACCCATTTCTTTTCTTCATCAGTCCATTCCTCCTTGTTATTATTGATGGTAGGATTCTCCTTATTTGTAGCAGCATCAGGATTAGCCTTCATTGGAATGTAGGGTCCTTCAAGAACGATGTCGTGGAGGATCTCGTCGATAGAAGAAAAATGAGTGAGCATACAGTGCTTCCAGATTTCGAAGTGATCTTCGTTCAGTACTGGAACATGTGAATAGTTAGCCATTGCCCAAGATTTTGAAGCCATCTTGAATCGGCACCCAAGCTGTTAAGCTTGAAAAACAAAACAAGTTTTATGAAGGTGTTTGCTCTGATACCACTTGTTGGTCCCAAAGGGGCAACAAGGGTATGAAAAATGCTAGAGGGGGGGTGAATAGCGTTTTAAAATTCTTTTCAAACCCTTTTGCAAATCAATGGCTTATGCGCACAGTTCTCAAATAAGCTAAGTATAGCGCGCAGAGATAGTGTGAAATGCACAGCGGAAGTTTAAGCTGCACCTGCGCAGGAAAAAGCTGCGCAGAGATAAAAACGCACGCACTAAGTTTTGGCTTAAAGAGTTGGATAAAATGTTCTAAGGCAATAAGCAATAACAAGCACAGCAGCAAAGTATAGCAATCTGAAAGATCAAACAAAGCAGTAATTCAGAAATGATTAAGCAGGAAGTAAATAGCGAGAATAATGAACAAGCTATTTGGAGAGGTTCGATCAATGAAAGATCTACGTCCTCTACCAAGATGGTTAGTCTTGGATTTTCTAATGGAGATCTTATTATATGAGAGAGTTACAAGATACAACAATGTAGAACAAACTAACTCAAAGATCTATAATCTATGAAGAACAAATCCTAGACTAAACCGATGTATCTCAAGAAGTATGATCGAAATGATCAAAGCTTCAAGAGGTGTGTGTGTGTTCAGAAATTCTGGGCTCTATGAATCTATGAGATGAAGAGCACGAAGAATTCTGGTGATTTGAGGCTTAGGATCTGGGCAGGAGTTTGAAGGTATGAAGGTTTGAAGGTTGATCTTGAATCTGTGAATAGTAAGCAGCAATCTTCAGAACTTCAAGGATATTAGAAAGCACAAACTCTAGCAACTTGGAAATGAAGATGAGCTGGCTATTTATAGCTGAGAGCTTGAATATAGCCGTTGGAGCTCTGAGCAAGGACGATGAGCTGGCACGATATGATTGGTGCGCAGGTGTCCTTTATAGCCGTTGGAGCTCTGATCAAAGATGATGACCTGGCACAATATGATTGGTGCGCATGTATATAGAGCCGTTGGAGACTGAGCATGAAGACCAAATTCAAAAGCTTCTTCTAGAAGGATGACAGCTGTCTTCATTTGAAATATTTCTCTTGAGCGCATCTCCACCGTTGGATCTGCTGAGTGTGCTTGCTTTGTCGTTTTTGCACACCTCAGAACTTTAATAAGCGTGCATCTTCTAAAAGCTTTCCAAGTTATGTAATCTGAATGTATCGAAAACTGAGCAAGGATGCATGCTGCGCAGAGACCACAGTCTTGCTTAGATCTTCATTCCTTTTCGCTCCAAGTTTCAAGAATATGAGGTTGTTGAAAAATAAGCATAAGGACCAAGTTAATCTACTCTTCTCATAGAAGCCATGCGTATGGAGAATGAGCAAGTGATGCTATGCGTGCGGAGAATAAGCAGGTAATGCTTTGCGCGCGGAGACTGAGCAGGTAATGCTATGCGCGCGGAGACTGAGTAGGTAATGCTCTGCGCATGAAATGTGCTGCGCACGAAATGTCCTGCGCATTATACTTGGTCTTCAGTAAATGAAACCTCAATTCCGAGCAAGCCCTAACCGCTAAGCCTATTCTATAAAATTGGACTTAGCTAAAAATAGAAGTTATAAAACTTCTTACATAGGATCCTAAAGTCCATAAAATACTTAGGTGGTGGTATCAATCAATTCTAACATAATTGGGAGGGTTAAGAAATAAGCATACCCAACAATTATTAATATTTTTTTCTAAAAAAATAAAAAAAGTGAAAATTTTCAACTCTTATATGTTAATTATGTGTCAGTTATAAGAGTTTGACTGTTGTTTGACCGAGTTTGACCATATTTGACCAAATAATATTATTATTTTTCTAAAAAAAAAAAAAAAAGAATTTTTTTTACTCTTATATGTTAATTATGTGTCAGTTATAAGAGTTTGACTATGATTTGACCAAAAAAGTAAGGGTGAGAGGAGATATGAGGGCATTTTCGTCATCTTGCATCTTTTTGTAAGTGGGGGGTGTCTCTGGTATTAATGATCTGTTGAGTCCTTATTTAAAATATAAGTTGGTAGTGAGGGGCCCTAGAGTCCAAAGCCCTAGAACAAAAGCTTTTTGGCAAGTTTTTATTACTTAACTCCGTCTTATTGAGCCCGCATTCACAATGGAAGCTTTTTAGGACGTTTTTATTTTCATGAAAAAGCTCTTTAGAGGAGCTTTTTACCATTGTAGAGTTTTTGAAAGAGCTCTTTACCTAAAGAGCACTCTTTCCACAAAGAGCTCTTTCTACGAGCTCTTTCATTAACTTTTCACTAATTTCCCATGGTATCCATTAAATGTTAAGAGCTCTACAATCGTAGAAAAAGCTTTGAGAATTTTATTATCTACTTGGCATGTAAAATCATAAAAAAAAACAATTTGAATGAGCTCTACCATTGTGGATGCTCTAAGCTGAGACTCGAACCTTGGATACAATTGGATGCTTTGAGCCGATGCTCTTTGTCAAGGTTTTACAAGTTTTTATTAATCACTTTGCATTATTTATATTGGTTATATTTAACTTTTTTTATTGATGTATGTGAATAATTAAGAATTAATATAAATTATTTAAATATTATTGTTAATAAATTATTAGCAATTTATCAATAATAATTTTTAAGTTATTTATTTTTTCTTGAAATTGCACTATAATAGTAATTATTATATTTAAGGTAAAGTGCATTTTACTACCTCCAAATTTATAAGTGGTTTCAATATGGGTACCAAAGTTATAATTTTTGCAAGTTGCAACTAGATCTTCTTTTTTCTTTCTTTTGCTATCAAGAGAAAAATTGACGGCAAAACAAAAATTGATAAGTAGATAATAGTAGTGCTCACTGCTAATAGGACACTAAACTCTCACACCTAATTAATACTCTCTCCATCCCAGCTCACTTGACACTTATTTTTATTTTGGGTTGTCCCAGCTCACTTAACACTTCCCAAAATAGCATACTTTTTATAATTTTATAATCACTCTACCCCACCACTCATTATCTCTCTCCATTTTCCACCACTCAATTTATTCAATCAACACTACTATTTACCCCACTCATTCCATCTCTTCATTTTCTACCACGCATTTTCCTTTCTCCTTAATTATTGTGCCCACCTCATCGGTGTCAAGTGAGGTGGGACGGAGGGAGTATGAAGTATTCCTTTCGGGGGAAAAAAAACTAATACTCCCTCCGTCCCACAGGGGCGGATTTGTGTATATGCTAGGAGGTGCACTTGCACCTGGTCAACCAAAAAAATAAAAATAAAATTTTTTATTTTTTTTACTAAGTGCACCGCCAAAATAATAAAAGTAAGCTATTATATTCTTGGTGAGCGTGTGAACTTAGAAGAAATAAAATCTACCCACTCCATTTAACCTATTGAGACATAAATTGAGAGACAAAGAACAGAGCAGAGGAAAAAAAGAAACCAGGAACGGCGTGCGCTGCTGTGTGCCTGTGCGTCGCCGTCGGCAATCAAACCAACTAGGGTCGGAGCGGCGGCGGTCCAACCGGCAAGCAACCAGTGACGCCGGCGACATCTTACCCATCTTCTTCCCTTTTTGTAAGTTTTCATCTCTCAAATCTCATTATTTCTCTTCAAATTGATTTAACAGAAATTTAGTGTTTGAACTACAATTTGGGGCTTTGACATTGTTCTTCTAATTTCATGGGTGATTTCAATTTATGTGTTTATTAAATGTTTGATTTTAAATGTATATGTGTTTGAATGGTTATTTCTTGGATTTTTTGTAGGATTGGTGCCTTTGTTGTGTTTTGTTGATTGTTGAATATCGATAAATTTGTCATCAAAAGAAAAAGAATTGAGGTTGGTAATGCTAATCTTGGGGTTGGTAATTCTAGTAGTAGTCCTAGTGCACCAAGTGAATCTATCTCCGCGAAGGCTTCCGGTAGTAAACCATTCGTTGATATGAGTACTCTTCCTTCGGACACTTCATTTAGAAAAAAGATTTATGATATCATCCAAATCAAGTAGATGATGTTAGAAGATATTATATACAAAAAGGTCCTTGTCAACCAAAATCTCATAGTTTTCCCCAAAAATTGATTGGAAGTAAAATGCGTCGCTTCAATCCGGAATGGTTCGATGATATAAATATGTGTCTTGGTTAGAGTATAGCATTGTGGAAGACAAAGCATATTGTTTGTGTTGTTACTTGTTTAGAGATGAGTCGTCTGATCAAAGATTTGGTGCGTGTGCATTTACAAGTGTTGGTTTTTCTAGTTGGCATAAAAAGCAAAGTCTTGTTGATCATATTGGTGGAGTCAATAGTAGATAAATGTATTGTTTTCCTTTTGTAAGACAATTGAAGTTGAAGTTATGTAATGTATTGTAATTGCGCTACGTTTATTTTATTTTATTTTTTAAGTTGTGTAGTGTAATTGTGCACCTGGTGATCAACATTCTCAGATCCGCCACTGCCGTCCCATCTTAAGGGTAAAAAAATGGGTGGGTTATAGAATTAAGAAAAAGGTGATGTGTTGTGAGTGTTTGATAGTTGAGTGGGAGAGAGAAAGTGGGTAGAGAAGAATTAGTGGATAATTGTTGTGAGTATGGCATGTAAGCCCCACTTTCTATTTTAGGATTTTGAATCTTAAGTTGGGACGCTTAAAATGGAATTTTTTTACCCTTAAGATGGGACGGAGGGAGTATGAGTATTGCAATAATAACTTGTGAAATATGAAATTAACATTTTACTATGTGTGGTGATAATTTTGTGAAATTGTGCTCGATACGTAAAGTTCATACATATTGACAAATAAAACTATGTAACAAAATCAGAAGCAATTCGAAATGTATTTGATAAGAAATAAAATAATGAACAAAAAAACCGTAACCCTTACCATTCTTACAATACAGCATATTGCATCACACCAAACTTCAAAAGAAAAAAAAAACATCTCCCGTAGTTCAAAAAAGAAAATAGAGCTCCGGACAACTACTTTTTCGGTCCCAAAATAATAGTCACATTTCATTTTTAATGATCAAACAAAATAAATGTTAACCAAATATTAATATCAATATAATCATTTCAATAAACTTCTAAAAAAAATATATTAATAAATCAACCCAATGAAATTTAAAAATTTGTTATTATTAGACCAATAGTTGATTTATCAATAGCAATTTTTAGAATTTCATTGAGATGATTAAATTGACATTACTATTTGATCAGAATTAGCTTGTGCTTGACCATCAAAAATGAAATGAAACTATTCTTTTGAAACGGAAGCAGTATGACGCTTCTTTTACGCTTGGTTTGCGATAACAATCTAAGAAATTGTTTGAAACTCGTTCGTATTTTCTCAATGAGATGCCTTCATCTACATGGGTAGTATTTGGTCCAACATTAATCCATCACAAACTTCATCTCAATCAATATTTTATTTCCAGACAGTAAACAATTGTAAATGATAGAATAGAGATAAATATGTAATGTGTATATACTGTTAATATGTATATCCATAAATAGGTTTGACATATCTCCTCCTTAGAATAGGAGATTTGGTTAGGGTTAGCCTTTTGGATGTATATATACGTTTACTATGATATGAGAAAGGTACGGAGTTAATTCCTTTATGGTATCATACCGCTTGGTTTAGGCCGCCACCCATATTCTTTCTTCTCTTTTCCTTTCTTCTGTTTTTTGGTTTTTTGTTCTTCATTCTTCCCATGGCCGCCCTACCATTGCACCCAGCATTTACTGTTGGGAACATCCGGCACTACATTCCCGTCACTCTTGAACCCGAGAGTGGAAAGTATGTGTCGTGGGCGGAGCTATTTCGTATCCACTGCCACGTTTTTTTGGTCATCGACCATATTATTTCCCCTAACCCGATGAAAAGGGTAAAGCGGTGGAGAAGACGGCTGCCGAAGAAAAACTCTGGCAACGGCTTGATAAGCTTGTCCTACAATGGATTTATGGGACAATCTCCGCCGATCTTCTGCAAACAGTTCTAGAACCGGGTTCAACTGCTCAGAAGACATGGGAGCGTTTGGAAGGCATCTTCCTCGACAACAAACATTCACGGGCGGTTCAATTAGAGAACCAATTTTCTCAGGTCCGATTGGAGGATTTTTCGGATATTTCGGCTTATTGTAAGGAAATCAAAACCCTTGCCGATCAATTGGCCAACGTCGGTGCTCCGGTGTCCAATAATCGAATGGTGCTGCAAGTTATCGCTGGTTTAACAGAGAGTTATGATAGTGTTGCTTCTCTCATACAACAGAGCAACCCGCTCCCTTCGTTCTATGAGGCTAGATCGCGACTGGTGATGGAAGAATCGCGTAAAGCTAAGCAGGCGAGCATGTCTTCCCTTGCAGCTAACTCAGCTTTGGTTGCCACTGGTGTTGGATTTCATGATGTACGTGATGCTGCTGGTCAAGGACAGAATAGGGGAAATCGGTTTGACACGTCTCGTGATGGACAGGGCAGCAATAATAACAGAGGACGCCGGAACAATGGTCAGGGGCAAGGTCAGGGGCAACGCGGCAATAACAACAATGGCCGTGGTCGTGGTAACAACTTTGCTCATGACAAAGGAAACCGGAATCCTGAAGGAAGAGGTCGTGGTCGTGGTAACAGCTTTGCCGTCCCTCCACAGCCGAACCAGTGGTGGCCATTTAATCCGAGGTGGTCTCCTCCACAATGGGCCTCACCTCCTTGCCCATACCCTACTAGCTCGTGGGCTCATCCCTCTCAGACAAGTTCACCGGGCGTGTTGGGTCAAAAACCAGTCCAAGCTTTCCATGCTCAAAGCCCACAACCATCTTATGTACCGACTGATATCGAGACCGCAATGCACACCATGACCCTGCACCCACCAGATGCGAATGTTTACATGGATACCGGCGCCACATCACATATGACCGGGACATCAGGTACTCTCTCGTCTTATTTTAATTTGAGCAATCTTCATAAATCAATTACTGTTGGTGACGGGACTGCTATTCCAATTCAGGGTTATGGTCACCAAACTTTATCCCATCCCCTTCCTCCTTTCAAATTAACCAATGTTCTTCATGCTCCTAAATTAATCAAGAACTTAGTCTCTGTTCGTCGCTTCACCTCTGATAATAATGTTACTGTTGAATTTGATCCCTTTGGATTTTCTGTGAAGGATATGCGCACGGGGGTAATTCTCATGAGATGTAATAGCACGGGGGACTTATATCCAATCACCATATCTCCCACTACCTCACCAACTTCTCCTTCAACTTTTTCGGCTCTTTGTCCTCGTCTTTGGCATAATCGTCTCGGTCATCCGGGGGCTCCAGTTTTTAATTCTCTTTGCACTCGTAATTTAATTTCTTGTAAGACTTCAAAGTTGGTTGATTTTTGTGATTCCTGTGTTTTGGGAAAACATGTTAAATTACCTTTTTTTCCATCTTCTACTAGTACTCTTTTCCCGTTTGATATTATGCATAGTGATTTGTGGACTTCTCCGGTTCCTAGCTCTTCCGGACATAAATATTATCTAGTGTTTTTGGATGATTTTTCGGATTTTTTGTGGACCTTTCCTATTGGGAAAAAGTCAGAGGTCCCTCCTCTCTTTCTTACTTTTCATAAGTATATATCTACTCAATTTGAGAGATCCATCAAATGTTTCCAATGTGATAATGGGCGGGAATTCGATAATGCGCAATTTCGATCTTTTTTTCAGCAACATGGTCTCTCGTTCCGTTTTTCTTGTCCCTACACTTCCGCTCAAAATGGTAAGGCTGAAAGAAAAATTCGAACAATTAACAATTTAATTCGAACCCTCCTTGCTCATGCATCACTTCCATTCTCATTCTGGCATCATGCTTTATCCATGGCTACATATCTCCTCAATATCATCCCCCATAAAGGCCTTCGCTTTGCCTCTCCGACTCAATGTTTATACTTTCGGAATCCGTCCTACTCTCACTTGCGGGTATTTGGGTGTCTATGTTTTCCTCTCCTCCCATCCACAACTATCCACAAACTTCAACCCGGTCCAATCCTTGTGTTTTTCTAGGTTTCCCCACTAACCATAGGGGGTATAAATGCTACGACCTCAACTCTGGGAAAATAATTATCTCTCGTCATGTCTTATTCGATGAGAACACGTTTCCTTTCTCTAAAAATACGCCAGCTTCTGGGCAAATGGTAACCCCATCTCTCCAATTGGATCAGCCTTTTAACCCACATCTCTATCCTCACCTTTCGGCCCTGCCTCCTCTGGCCCAAGGTCAGCCCACAACTCTCCCTGCGACCCCACTGGTCCAGGCCTCTCCCACATCACCCCCGGCCCATGGTAGTCCGGCCCATGGCTCTCCAGCACCGTCCAATGGGTCGTCCAGTCCACATTCCTCGGGTCCCTCTTTATCTGCTAATGGGCCTCCATCTCCCATTCCTCCTAGGCCCAGCTCCCCTCCGGATACCTCCATTCATGCACCACAAACACCTGTCACTCGGACCATTCACACTCGAAGCATGAGTGGTATTTTTAAACCGAAGCATCATCTCAACCTCTTCTGTTCTTCCACTCCTTCCCCAATTCCACATAATCCTAAAGTCGCCCTAACCGACCCGAATTGGAAAGCAGCTATGCAAGATGAATTTGATGCTCTAATTAAAAATAAGACGTGGGAGTTAGTTCCTCGTCCGTCTGATGTTAATATTATTCGTTGCATGTGGATTTTTTCTCATAAAAAGAAATCTGATGGTTCTTTTGAGAGGCATAAGGCCCGACTTGTAGGTGACGGTCGTTCTCAACAAGTGGGTATTGACTGTGCAGACACTTTTAGCCCGGTTGTTAAACCAGCAACCATTCGGACCGTTCTCAGTATTGCTCTTGCTCACTCATGGTCTATTCACCAGCTAGATGTCAAAAATGCTTTCTTGCATGGTGACTTGCAGGAGACAGTATATATGCACCAACCCATGGGGTTTCGTGATAGTTCCTTTCCTGACCACGTTTGCTTGCTCAAAAAATCTTTGTATGGCCTCAAGCAGGCCCCTCGAGCATGGTACCAGCGATTTGCAGATTTTGTGTTCACCATGGGGTTCATCCACAGTCGGTCCGATCACTCACTATTTATTTACCGTCATGGGTCTCACACGGCTTATCTGTTATTGTATGTCGACGACATCATTCTTATTTCTTCTTCAGATTCCCTTCGACAGTCTATAATGGACACATTGGCTTCGGAATTTGCTATGAAGGATTTGGGGTCCTTAAATTTTTTTCTGGGTATTGCTGTTACCAGGTCTACTGATGGGTTATTTTTGTGTCAACGGAAATATGCGGAGGACATTCTTGAGAGAGCCGGTATGTCTTCTTGTCAACCCTCACACACTCCAGTCGACACAAAACCCAAGATTGGGAGCTCCGCTGGTGCTCCATATTCAGATCCGACTCATTACCGGAGCCTTGCAGGTGCTCTCCAGTATCTCACGTTCACTCGTCCAGACATCAGTTATGCAGTCCAACAAATTTGTTTACACATGCATGACCCTCGGACAGAACACATGGCCGCCTTAAAACGCATCTTGCGTTATGTTCAGGGCACGCTGGACCTCGGGTTACACCTTTCCCGATCGCCTATTTCTTCCCTTACGGCTTATACTGATGCTGACTGGGGAGGGTGTCCTGACACTCGCCGCTCGACCTCGGGCTATTGTGTATTTTTGGGTGACAACTTGGTGTCTTGGTCATCTAAACGACAACCCACGTTGTCCCGTTCTAGTGCCGAAGCCGAATATCGAGGAGTGGCAAATGTGGTGGCTGAAACCTGTTGGCTTCGGAATCTTTTACTTGAATTACATGTTCCTCTCTCTAAGGCAACCATGGTTTATTGCGATAATGTAAGTGCCATCTACTTGTCTGGTAATCCGGTTCATCACCAACGAACCAAACATATTGAGCTCGACATTCTTTTTGTTCGTGAGAAGGTTGCCAAGGGCCAGGTGCGGGTACATCATGTTCCGTCTCGCTACCAGGTAGCAGACATTTTTACCAAAGGTCTTCCGCGCGTACTTTTTGATGATTTTCGGGACAGTCTCAGCATTCGGCCTCCTCCCGCTTTGACTGCGGGGGTATGATAGAATAGAGATAAATATGTAACGTGTATATACTGTTAATATGTATATCCATAAATAGGTTTGACATATCTCCTCCTTAGAATAGGAGATTTGGTTAGGGTTAGACTTTTGGATGTATATATACGTTTACTATGATATGAGAAAGGTACGGAGTTAATTCCTTTAGTAAATATTAAGTGTCAACATATATTTTTAAACACATGAACAACGGTTTACTTATTAAAAAAAAAAAAAAAAAAAAAAAAAAAAAAAACGAAACTATATATATATCGATAAATTTCAAGAAAAACGCTGACTTGGATCATCGGAGAAGTAAGAGGTTGGCTCAATCTTCCAACTGTGAGAATTTGAATTAGCATGATCAACAATATTGGGATTTGGGAGGAGAATCCAGGTCACAATTCCGCGGCGTAAGATAAGAATTATCAGGTTCAGGGGACGAAACAACTTGGGGTACTTTCAGGTTAAATATTTCGAACAAAAGGTCTTCATCAAAATATTTCAATAATGCCTCTTTTCCATCTCCCTCTTCAACATTATCATGTCGAATGAAAGATTTTGAATTCGCATGAGGAGCAAGAGAAACATTATCATGTTCAGGGGACGAAACAACTCGGGGTACTTTCAGGTTAAATATTTCGAACAAAAGGTCTTCATCGAAATATTTCCATAACGCGTCTTCAATCTTAGCATCTTCTTCTTCTTCTTCTTCTTCTTCTTCTTCTTCTTCTTCTAATTCCTCAAATAGCTCTGTTTCGTATTCATCATCAACATCATAATTCAATTCCTCAAATAGCTCTTTTTCGTATCCATCGTCAGCATCATATTTCAATTCCTCTCGTTCTCGTACGCATTGTGATTGTTCTTCCAAATAGCGTTCTATTAGTTGAAGTTTTTGTTGTGAGAAAATATGGCGAAAGTGAATCATACTTAGTATGGGGATAATGTTACTTAGCTATAGCTCTAGAACAGTGTTAAGAAAAGTAATTAATCTCAACTCTAAACTAGTTAATTTATAATAATAGTATGCTGATAAGTTTATTAGAGATACATTAGGAGTAGGACTAATTAGGATTATTTCCAATAATGGATAGGATTCCTTGGAATGGAAGGATTGAGGTAATAAGGATCGTGTCTTTTTGTTAATAATGGAAACACTGGGGACAGAAACGCGTAGTGTGCGGTGTGCTACCTCGGTCCCAATATGATCGTTTACACTTTTTTCGTTTGAGCAATAATTTTAGATTGATTTAAGTATCCAAATGAAAATCTAAAACTTGTTATTGATAATATTGTTGATGGTGTATAAATAACGAGTTTTAGATTTTCATTAGTATAATTAAATCAACCTAAAATCGTTACACAGTTCTTTCGTAAAAACAACAAAAAAAAAATGTGAAACATTATTTTGGGACGGATGGAGTATGTGAAATTTTTTAAGATTTGGGAAGTGCTTTTGGACAGAAAAACTAGTGACTTTTTAATGGATAGGGTACGGATTAGAACAAACTATGTTCTTGTTTCACACACTAACACACAAGTTTGAAAAAAGAATGAAAAATAACAAGAAAATTACAATCACCCTTCAAATATGTCATCACGATCAGTTTTTTCCATCTTTCTGTCCACGGGAAAAGCAATAAACAGCACCCGTCCGACCGGCAGAAATTGATAGTATAATTAAGAACCGCAGCATGCTGATTTTTGACCCAGTTGACCACCCCCAGCTGACGGATCAGGTTGGTTAATTTTAATTGTTGTAGGCTGCAACAACACAGCAAAGAAGAAATTATTTGATGAGTAACAACTACTGATTTCCATTACCTCAATCCGTCCCAAATGAAAGTAAGTGTCATTATTTCAGTTTTACTTTGATTTAGGCTAGGATTTACATCTACGACTCCCAGGTGAAAACCGAAGTTGAGAAGGGGTTTAAGGATAGTGAGATGCGTAATATACCTCGGCTTTGGAATCCGTGTCCGCGAGCCTTTGTTTTATATCCCTTGCTATTGAAAAGAAAACTTGCTCCACATTCAGATTTGTTTTTGCACTCTGCGAAAAACGAATGAGCGACCTTTAATTATAATGATCAGTAATATGACAATTCTTTGCCATTACGTCTGTTTGGTTCGATCGACTTTATAAGCGAATGGAAAAAGGTGTTTATAGAATCGTATTTCACATCTTCATTCTTTCTTTCTCAAATGTGTTACTATGGATCAGCTCATAAATTTCAGATTTTGAAAAAAATAAAGTAGAAAATGACGAGCAGGTTTTTCCTAAATTACATAAAGTGCACTCTTTTTCTACTTGCAAACTGTTGGCGAACATTTAGGAACAGTTTAAAACAGGACTTTTTATAATTTAAGGAGAAACTAGTTTCCTCCAAAATCTTGTGTTTGCAGTTTCCTTACCTCAATCTTCAATTTCGTTCTTTATCAATTACTACCTCTGTCACAAAATGAATGTTAGAAACAAACTACTCTTGATCAAAAGCAATTTCAGGCATTCATTTTGGGACAGAGTGAGTACGTTTGAACACATGATTTTAAGGTTGTCTAAGTTCATCAGAAACATAGTGGAACATGACTTAAAAAGTCAGATTGTCTATTGCTTCCCTCCATTACTCTTCCAGTATCCTATTTCCGGAATCATTTAAATTTTCCTTTCTTTAACTGCTACAAACATGAAAATCTAAACAGAGAATACGAGAGAGCTTACAGTTTCAAAGAATTTAATGCCATACTCATCAGCAAGTGCTTGGCCCTTGGAGGTAGGTACAGCCTGCAAAAGTTCAAAGAATTTCAACCTTCCATAATCCTAGCAGTTATCCAGCCCCGGCAATCATCGTAAAATGAATGCACTAAAGGAAACCCTTGAAAGGACCCCTAACAATATACTCCCTCCATCCCAAAACGATAATCCCATTTCTCATTTATATTTGTCCCATAAAGTTAGCCCCATTTCCATAATTAAGACTTTAAAATCACTGAATTTCCAAAACTTATAATGTAAATTTAAAAATATTTGAAAAGTCAAATGGGACTATCAATTTGGGACGGAGAGAGTGGATATAGAAGAGACCCTTCGCACAAAATTAGATCAGAAACGCGATCATACCCTTTTGCTTTCATCCATATCGGCTTTGTTCCCTACCAGGATCTTGTTGACATTATCAGAAGCATGTTGCTCGATATTGCGAATCCAGTTCCTTATGTCTTAAAGAAGTAAAAAAAACAATATTGTTAGGACAGAGTTCAAGAAACAAAATACCATAAGCCATAAAGTTCTCTACAAACCCTGGCCATTTATTACTTCTTTCCTTTCAACAATGAGGATTAACTGTTAGTTTTTCAAGAAAATTAAGGAAAATGATTATTGAGCACTTCTAATAGCAGATATACCTAAATTCCCTTGATGATCATTGCAAATGCATTTAGGACATGATAGATGAAAAAGGATTACTCCCTCCGTCCCAAAATAAATGTAGCAGTCGACTTGTCAATGTTCTTAAGATATGTGCTTTACTCGTTTGTACATTGCATGTACAATGGTAAAAATTGCTCTAAGATTAACATTCATTTAGAAGAAAGGGCATATCAGTTTTATTTGATAATACAAAACCAACCGATTCATATACACCTAAAACAGATATGAAACAAGATAAATTGGTCCTTAATTCACCAACTGAGCAAAGAACCAAAAAAGAGCAATGCTAGGGTTACAAAAGTCTTACAAAATTTTGGTTACAAATACAGTTGGCAATAAATGATTGGCTATTTATTAGTGAATAATGGGACCTACAAACACAACTTCCAATCATTTACTGACAACTATATTGTAACCCAAATTTTGTAAGACTTTTTTGTAACTTTAGTTTTACTCTTTAAACAGTAACCGTTCGCCCATCAAATATTCACTAGTAAAGATTAATCGTTGATGAAAAGAAAATAATCAGTGGATAGCTGTCTAACTCAAGTGAAAAAAGTTTTAGTGAAGAAAACCTTACTGTTGAAGGATGATTCATCTGTAACATCGTACACCAACAATATACCCATAGCTCCCCGATAATAAGCTGGAGAAAAGAAAACCATACAGAAGCATCAATACATGGGAAACACTATAAATGAAACACAACACTACAATATCATTAATCTAAGAGGCAACAGCGAAAAACTCTTTCATATGAAGTCTCGGAATCCGAGGGGGCTTAACATATCAGCAATATTTATAGGAGGAACACTCCTACAGTTGAGATTCGTACTTAATTACTTATCTCTCGTTCTGCATTCACATCCAGGCCAGAAGCATCCGAAAATAACATGTCACTTTAATAGGTTGGTCAAAAAAAATACTCCCTCGGTCCTGAAAAGTTAGTCCCACTTTCTGGGTTGTTAACTCAAATCAACTTTGAGCAACAATTTAGTCTAGTTTTAACTACCTAAATAGAAATCTAAAACTTGCTATTGATACACCATCATAAATACTATCAATAACAAGTTTTAGATTTTCATTAGGATAGTTAAGACTAACCTAAATTATTATACAAAGTTGACTCAACTTAACAGCCAAAAAGTGTGACTAACTTTTCGGGACTGAGGGAGTATAGTAAAGAGGGAAGGAATATTTGGTTAAGCACACCGCATCTAAGCAATTCAACACTCACCGGTCGTGATTGTTCGAAACCGTTCCTGACCGGCTGTGTCCCAGATTTGGAGTTTGATACGTTTGCTATCAAGCTCGATGGTTCTTATCTTAAAGTCAATTCTGCATAACGAATTATATCTCACAGTGTTATAAAGCCATAATCAGAGAAATTTGACAGTCAAAAAATGCGGAAATGAGGACGCACCCTATGGTAGTGATAAAACTAGTTGTAAAAGAACCGTCAGAGAATCGCAAAAGAAGGCAACTCTTTCCTACACCTGCAAGCAAGAAACAACAGACAATTCAGTAGACTGCCTTTGAGTAACAATTAATACATACACCAGCCGCTTTTGAACAAACAAATGTACAAATGTTTCTAAATGATCATGCTATCATTTCTAAGTATCTCCAAACACAGAGATGAAAATGAAAGGTATTGCAATATCTTAGCACAATATTTCATCTCAATATGTCTCATTACTGGTTGGTTAGTATGTGGCCCACAAGCTAGTGATTGAATGTTGAATCAATCACATGCAATCATGTATATTGGGTTGAAAATATTAGACAAAAAGTTGAGATCTATGTCATTACTCAGGAAGCATGCTCATATCACTGGTTAGACCCATAAACCACATTTAACGGTACCATCGGACTAAGAGTAAAGCTATGCTTATAGAGGAAGTTACGTACACAATTACAGAAATGCATCACGACAATTATTTCAAGGTCGAGTGCAGTTGCATACATGTTAATGCATCACATTTATGTGGATGCTCCTTTCTAGATGAGTAACAACTTAAAGCTTACAGAATTATAATATCTGTTAAGATAACAGTTGGTATCACTGATGCACAAAACCATTCAGCAAGTCAACCAGCAAAGCTACTATGATGACTACTGAATCATTGACAGCCAAATTCTCCAAAAAAGAAACTTATTAATAAAAGAACAAGTAGGATACAAGCCAGGGTCCATTGACCGAATGGACACCTGCTTACTAGGATTGCAAATGCAAAGAGGGTTCTAGCTTTGGCTGGTGCCAACATGAATTAGGAAGTTTTTCACAGACGAAATTCGACCTCAAGATGCTCTTTAAAATAAAATAAATAAAGAAACTCCAAAGATAAAAATCTCTTTTTCCATTTCCTCAGCCCCAATTGATATATTAAGGTAATATGATCTCCAATAATCTTAAATGAATCAAACATTTATTTAAATGAGCATCCAGGAAAGAAAACGAGTTTTTAGGACCCATGTCTAGAACCACTGAAGTCCTTTGGCCAAAAAAAATTATAATAATAATAGTAACCATAGCTGAATCCAGTTGACAGACTAATACTTTCACCATCCAAGACTGCTTGTTCTTTGGTAGAAACACAGAAGTTAAGAATGTGAGATTTTCTATTTTAGCTCTAAGAATCATAGTGAACAGTTGTAGATATTGACAAATAAAATCAAAAGTGACATTATCAACGTTACAAGTTACTAGTACTTACTCGAGTATCCTATCCAGAAAAAGTTTATCCCAAAATCAATGTCCCTTTGGCCATGAAGTTACTATTAACACCTTTGCCGTCTCAATTATTGTGCACTAGAAGTACTTTAGTATGAACCGTAGGCCATTCATGAATATGATAAAATGTCCCAAAAGTCAGCTTCAATAATTTTACCAAAATTTCAGAAAGGGAACACTCACTTTGGGAAGAGGGAATAATTATCAAAGACGCATTAATAACTGAGTTGATAGACTAATAAAGTTCTATTGGATAAAATCTCTGAACTTCGTCAACGAAATAACCCTTGTAATCCATATGGATAAGTTGTTTTATTATGAAAAAAATTTATAGTACACAAGGTCTCCATATTATTCTTTTATAGTACACAAGGTCTCCATATCATTATTTTTTTAGGAAGAAGAAAATTTCTGAAATATTGTTCCTTAACAGTTACTAGTAAATAAGGTTCCGCATACTTCTAATTTTATTTTAACATAAACGTTCTGTCTAATGCTTCTCTTCAAGCTAAGTAAATTATTAGTCATATATCATATTGGCAAAAGTCATATAGCATATTGGCAAAGATAGTTTTTTTCAAAAACAATTAGCTATAAAGGTAGCAGAAACGAGCAAATTTCCTATGCAGAGTAACATCTAAAGTATGTCAATATAACATAATCTTTCTGTATACGTCCAGCGATGTCATAATATTCAAACTACATTTCCAGCCAAACAATATACTTCCTGGAAATTTTCATTCTTTACTCATGGGGATTCTTTAATCTTTACAGCTGCATAAGTATTTAGAGTCTGCAGTAGTTAGCTTTATGTTGTTCATGATCAGAGTTTGTGAGGGTATAAGTAATGATGTAAATCCTGTCAACGGTACTGTTCATAAACACTTGATCGCATTAGTAACACAAGCAGAATCCAATAACGTACACTGGTGCATGAGCAAGAAGGACAACGTCCTTTCATTGGCTTATATATTTACGCATTACTTTGGGAGGGGGTAATAGACCTGGTCTCATTGGCATAACCAGTGAAGCACTTGGAAGTACTCGAGGAAACTCCAGTTAGAGTTTGGGTTGTTAAAGGAAAACATATCCGGACCTTGATTCTACATTATGATTTTGCAGAAGCAATATGCAATCAGGCCGTGCATCTATAAATCCCTAGAACTTAAAATCTCCCTCTAGCAGTTAAAAGATAATATTGTTAGTCATCTTGGTTTATAAATATTACTCCCTCCGTCCCGGAGTAAGAGTCATACCCCTCATTTGCACGCTTATTAATAAATATTGGAAGTGATGTAAATGTTGTGAGTGTAAAAGTAAAGTAGGAGAGAGAATGAGTGGGAGAGAATAGTGAATTGATTGGTGTTGTGAGTATAAAAGTAAAATAGGAGAGAAAATGAGTGGGGTGAGTAGTAAAGATTCTTTGCCATTTTAGGAATAGGACTCTTACTCTGGGACGTACCAAAATGGAAAGTATGACTCTTACTCTGGGACGGAGGGAGTACCTTTTATTGCAGGAACTACCAACACAAACTTTGAAAATCACTTCATGAGATTAAATCATCAGCTAAGTTTTGCATCACCAATTCCCTTGTAGCCTTACACAAAACAATCAGCACAAGCCTTGTAAAACCATTTTCTTAATGAGCTAACGAGTACCAAGCTCGTCAACTGAGTAAGCTTTGAAAAAAATCATTGATAGAAACACTAATTGATACTCCCTCCGTCCCAGAGTATTGTTCACACTTTTTTTGTTGTCATTTTGAATGAATTTTGAGTAATAATTTTAGGATAATTTTATTATCTCACTAACAATTTAAAAATTGGTTATTAATAGTGTTTATAATTTTAGATTTTCATAATTTAATTAACTCAGATTTCATTCAAAGTGACAAGTGACAACAACAACAACAAAAAAAAAAAAAAAAAAAAAAAAAAAAAAAAAATTAAAAACTTACTCTTGGATTCTAAAATATGAGATGACAAGGAGATAAAACGATTCACATAATCACTGATAATGAATTATGCACTCATCCACCAAACTGAGCAACGAGAATACTTTAAAAAAAAACAATCTTAATCAAACTAGATCCGTACAAAAACTAACTCTAAAACCTAAACAAAAACGCATTAATTTCGACCTCCAAGTAATGGTAGCCGAGCCGAGCCGAGCCATCAATTAAGCCATGGAAAATGCAAGAAAGTGAGAGGGTAAGGGGGGAAAAAACGAACCGCTGTCGCCGATGAGGAGGAGCTTAATCAGGTAATCGTAGTCAGCTCGTGCCCTCGCCGGTGTAGCCGCCATTGAAAAATTTTAATCCCGCACAGACGAAAACACAAGCCCTAATTTCTCCCCAATATCGTGTGTGTATATATATATAACACAAATTATGTATATACACAACAACAACAACAAACGCAGTTCCTCTGTAATTACATCAAACAAACAAGAAAAATCAGAAGCGAAATGATGAAATGAAGAGAGAGAAAGAAGATCTAGAGAGAGAAAGAGAGGGAGAGATGATCAGATGAAGTAAAGTACCGAAATGTGAATAGTGAGCTTGATCGTTTCAACATACAAGCTCCCAACTCCCTAGGATGGTGCGCACTTTAGTTTAAGCGTGCGCTGATCCCTCCCCAGCGCAATGTAGCAAATCAGGGGTGTGAAGTTCTGCTGGCAAATTAAAATAACATAAACGGCCACCCGGTTTTGATTTATAGGAGGTTGAAGGGTGGAACATGGTAACTAGACTGGGCGGATTTGCAGAGGATTAAAGAATTGAGTTGCTGAGCTGGACGACTATTAGGTTCAGCTCTGGTTCAAATGATTGAGCTACAACTGTCATGTCGTTAGCATCCAGTTAAAACTCGCCAGTACATTGGCTATTTGGCGCGTCTAACGAATACTCCCTCCGTTTCAGGTCAAAGATTTACTGTTTCCGTCTCATTTTAAGAGTTAAAAATTTTCTAAAAAGGCATCCCATTTTAAAAATCAAAATTCTAAAATAGAAAGTGGGTCCTACATTTCATACTCACAACAATTATCTACTAACTCTTTTCTAACCCACTTTCTCTCTCCTACCCAACTATCAACACTCACAACACATCACATTTTCCTTAATTCTTGAACTCACCCATTTTTTTACTCTTAAAATGGGACGGAGGGAGTATTTCCTTTTTCGTTTGTTCCATGTAACTTGAGACTGCCCAAAATGGTAAAGAATCTTTAATATTCTTCCCACTCATTCTCTTTCATACTTTACTTTTACACTCACAACACCAATCAACTTACTATTCCTCCCACTCATTCTTTCTCCTATTTAGTTTTTCATACTCACAAACACCTCCTCCCACTATTTCTCTCTTACTTTTCCTTAATTTGTGTGCCAAAATTTTTGGTCTCAAGTCACATGAAATGGAAATGGAAGGAGTACATTTAGTACTCCGTCTCAAAATACGTACTCCCTCCGTCCCATAACTATGTGGACAAAATGGGTTTTGCACGAAAATTAAAAGATGAATAGTACTATCTCATCCGGTCTAAAATAACTGTCTTTTTTTTTTTTTGCTTTTGCACAATTCTTAAGGAAAGCAATTAATATAATGATTTAGTGATGAAAGTGTCAACTTTACCCATATTAAGTGTGCATCATTACCACATTAATATCTCACAACTTAGACAATTAATAAAAGAAAACAAGTTTGAATGCAAGGGTAAGAAGGACAATTAGCTCAAAAGTAACATTTATTTTGGACCAAATTTTTGGCTCAAAAGTGACAGTTATTTTGGACCGGATGGAGTAGTGTGTAGTTGTTATGAATGTGAAAAGTGAAGTACGAGAGAGAAAGTGTGGTAGAGAATAATAGACCGATTGGTGTTGTGATTATAAATGAAAAGTAGGAGAGAGAATGGGTGGGAGGTATAGTAAAGATTATTTACCATTTTAGAAAATTGTAATTTATCAATGGGATGCCCAAAATGAAGATTTGTCCACATAGTTATAGGATGGATGGAGTATCATTATAGGCTTTTTCACACATATTAAGAAATACAATTAATGCATGTAAAAAAGTCTCATGTACACCTAAAGAAATCCAATTACTTAACTCCTTAAACGACATGTATTTTGAGACGGGATATCATTATTGATTCAGCACAACCGCCTCATATTCCAACTGCATTGGATCCACTCTTATATACTCCCACCGTCTAAGAAAAATTGTTTAATATTATTAGTTGAATATGTGTTGTAAGTATGAAAAGTGTGATATGATATGTGAGTGAGGTTGGGTTTATGAGTATGATATGTAGGTCTCATTAAATAAAAAATAATATAAACTTACTTTTTTTTAAAAGTGTGAACAATCAAATAGAACATCGGAAATGGCAAGAAATGGCAAAAAGTGTGAACAATAATGGATGGGAGGGATATCTTTGTATTGAATTGAGATTTGGAAATTTCCAATCCTTCTAGTTTCATGTTCCAAATTTCTATAGTCAATTGCATATGAAGATGATTGAAATGTAAAGGGATGGAAAATGCAGAAGTTAAAGGTCAAGGAATTGTTCACCTCGAAATGTTAATTCAAGAAAAATCATCCAATCATAAAAAGCATACTTAATCAACCACCAAAGAATAACATAAGGAATAGCATATTTGTCAACTAGATTATTAAAATAATTAATAACTGATTGACTATTTTTATTTCAAATAAATTGACATTTAAAAAAAAAATGTCATTTCTTTGGTTCTGTTTTCACTTGCTTATGGTACGTTTACTCTTTCTAATGTTTGATTAAATCAAATGTTGTGACCGAGATAAAATCCAATAACTGGCTTATATGCAAAAACTCAGTATTTTCAAGACAAGAGAGAAAGGAATCAACCGTGAGTTGATGAACACCATCTCGTCATAATAGGGCGGAGATCGGATAAGCCTATCTTCATCCATAATAATCAGCCAAAGACCCAACTCATTTTCGGACGGGCTGATTTGTTTACGACAGCTCGGTCTGAGTTTTAGTATCGAGTACTGTAGTGATCAGATGATTATGAGGTCGATACGATAGGATCACTATCAATTGGACCCTACCCGGACCCGTTTTCCAAAAACTGTGGACAGAGATGTGATTTCACATTCGGTTTTGCTTCCCATGTTTTTTTCTAAAATGCAGACATATGATTCCCACACACACCCCTGTTTTCTTTAGAGTCAACTAAAACGTTGCACTAAATATCTATAGTTGAAATGCTGTAAAACTAAGCATATTACTCCCTCCGTCCCACAGATTAAGAGTCCTACTTTCCATTTTGGTACGTCCCAGAGTCCTATTCCTAAAATGGCAAAGAATCTTTACTATTCATCTCACTCATTCTCTCTCCTATTTTACTTTTATAATCACAACACCAATCAATTCACTATTCTCTCTCACTCATTCTCTCTTCTACTTTACTTTTACACTCACAATTTACATCACTTCCAATATTTATTAATAAGCGTGCAAATGAGGGGTAGGACTCTTAGTCCGGGACGGATGGAGTATTACCATAGGAGTTAGTTGTGCAACTACAAGTGGTCTTTCGCCCGACGTCTATGGCAAGAGGACTACCAGATGGCGCAAGGACGTCTATGGCAAGCAAACAACCAGATGGCGCATGGACGTCTATGAAGGATTGCAACATCAACTTGTAGAAGCAAATATCATTCGCTGTAATAGGTTCGACAATGGTGAAACTCCATAGGAACTTGTAATAGACAGGGCTATAGATCGGCAGAGCTTTAGATAAAACTGTAATAGATTCCATAGGAATTTGTAAACGATGGCAATTGCCTTGAAATGAATAATATAGTTCAGATGTTCAAAAAAAAAAAAAAAAACATTTTCTAGAATTACACAAGGATGTTTAAGTTTTAATTAAATTATGGTGAAAATTTGATCTAATTGACCATGAAAGTCAAAGAATTGAGACTATTTCTCCGGTACGGATGGACTATATATACACATATACATACATGTGGACATAAACTAGCAGCAAGGTTTGATGAAGCTACTACTAAATAGCAATCTATTGAGCATATGGCTTGATAAAACAATCCAAGCATCAGATGAATGCAAGTTTATGCAGGCAATGTGTCGTTCGCAACTTGAGAATATTCATAATCATGATGATACAGGAAAACAACAGAAATTAGCCAAATCAGAAGACAAACTACAAACACTCTTCCAACTGATTTTACACCTTATTAATTTCAAAAAAAAATCTTACGGAAAGCTGCATCAAGCTTTAAGGGAAGCCCCTACTTTGTTAAGCTCTTCAATTGCTTTTGAGATTTGCTCCTCCGACATCCCCTCCAAACGAACACCCCTCTCAACACCCATATCTGTTCACACAAACCAGACGGCAAATATTTAGAAAACAGTCGTATACGGCTAAACAATCCAATTTATAATCAGGGATAGTATATGTTAATCAGAAAAGAAATCCCATGGGACCAATAAAGTTCTTGGTAGGTCTTTCCAAGAAATTAACATAAAAAAAATACGCTTGAAAAAACCGAATGAATGGAATTATGACGATTGAAAAGGCATCGAAGGCGATAGACAATTACTCCCTCCGTCCCGTAAATTTAGACCCACTTTTTCTGTGGTTAACTTGAGTCAACTTTGAGCAATAATTTAGGTTAGTTTTAATTATTCTAACGAAAATCAAAAACTTGTTATTGATAGTATTCACAATGGTGTATCAATAACATGTTTTAATTTTCATTAAGACATTTACAAGTAACCTACATTATTGCTCAAAGATGATTCAAATTAAAGACTAAAAAAGTGGGACGATTTTTTTTTCCGGTACGGATGGAGTATTGGACAGCCATCATCAGTTAACTACCTAGCCGGATGAGGGACATAAATATGCCAAAGAATGAAATATGAGCGCCAGTTTCGCAAGTAATAAAACTCATTAATCCTACCATTCCACACTTCTAAAGCGTATCCTGGAAGTCCTCCAGCATAAACATCGTCATATCGAGATGATTACCAAATGTAATAAAGTTTCTAATCAAACTACTCTGACATATGTTGCCGTCTATCTGCCAAACTCCAAAATGGGTTCACTGCCCTATGGATATGGACCAACAATTTGCCTGGATTTTTAGCACTTTTGAGGGTTTTGAATTTTCAAATATTTACTTTTTATCATCATGTGAAATCTCACACATACTTCATACAATTAAGCCACAACACAAAACGTAAGCGTGCTGGTCCCATTAATTTGATTCTAACTGAAATGAAAAGTGGATAAGAAATCAACTTATTTTCCAGCAAGAATATTGTAATTCTTGTTTTTCCGCTACCGGTTTGTCCATTAGCATTCAACATACCAGAAGCCAGCATATAATTTTGGATTAGCTGCAACTTTTATCCATCTGTTACTAAAACTTGCAATGCCTTTAACATAAATAAGTAACACTTGTATATGCAATGCCCTAACAGAATAACACAACTGCGCAGTTAGTTTTGCCTTTGAAGTTGCATAATAAGAGCTACTAAGTGATTTATTGTGTCAAAATTTAACAATATTTGTGAATATGATGAAAACATTTATCTAATAATCCTATTAATTGCTTGTAAACAGAAAATAAGTGCTTGTCAAAAGTACTCCTAATTTCAAATTTTAACTTCCTATATTGTTTGACAAGAATCTCGCTCGTTGTGGGCATACATTGTATCCGCACAGACACATATTTTGGGCTATATTGATCCCAACAGGTCAAAATAATGGGCAAACCAGAATGGAGAATCCTTGTGCCTAGGCCTGTGATTCGAACCGAGCTGCTCGTGTTCCACTAGGCTCGACTAAAGCTCGAGGGGTTCAATACCTCGTTTGGTCAAGCTCGAAACCTAGACTGATGTCCGTTAACATCGTTCGAGCTTGGCTCGCACACAATCACAAACAGCTCGATAAGCAGGGGTCTTTTGTCATTTCTTGTTTAAAAAAAAAAGGGTTAGAATATAACTCGGAAGCTCGATTAGCATTCATACTTGAATAAGCTCAACATAGTTATTGAAAACTCAAAACTTGATCACTTGCGGCTCGAACTCAGTACTTCAAGGACAGGTCGTGAATGCTATCAAATCGAGCTCGAACTAGAGGTGTGAGCGGTTAGAGTTGGGGCGGTTTTCAACAATTTTTTTCGCAGCTGAAAAAAACAAATAATTCCATTCCTCTATATTCTTAACTAAAACCAAACCAACGTACAGAAGAATCGAGTGCGCTGTTTTGGTTCAATCGCTTATCTGGGGGGCGGCTATGGCATTAATGGTGGGTTTAGGTGATGGATTAGCAGATGCAAGGTAGGATATTGTGACCAAACATTAAAAGAGTTCATTTTAGGAGGGTTGAATCCAGCTATGGAAGCTTTAATGTAGAAGTGAGAGAGAGTGTGTGTGTGTAGTGTATTTGTTGTGTGTGCCGGTGCCCGTATGTGCGAGATGTGTTGAATATTGGATCAAATTAGTTTCTAAAACGAAAGAGATGGGCCAGTCTCTAAAGGAAACACAACATTGCGCCTGTCAAAGACCCCTACGTCCCGCAAAGATAACTTAAACAACAATTTAGGAAAAATGATTATCCCCAATGAAATTCTAAAACTTGTTATTAATACACCAATAAAAATACTGTCGAAGACAGTTTTTAGGTTTCCATTAGAATAATAAAATTAGCCTAAATCATTGGTCAAAGTTCAATCAAATTAACAACTAATAAGTGAGACTATCTTTCCGGGACGGAGGGTTCGGTTTGGGTTGTTTTTTTAGGCTATAGCCTACAAGAGAATCCAAATTCATATCTACCCAAATGGGCCGGCCTTTCAAACATTGTAAAATCAAAACCGGTATAACTTGTTAGGTCGGTTTACTCTAACCACCCAAATGAGCTCGAGCTCAAACTCGAAAGCTTGGCTCATTTACACTAACCAAGTTCGAGCTTGGATACCAAATGCTCATCCAACTCAGTTCAAATACAACCCCACTTGTACCATAAAGCTAGTGAAACTCTAGACACCGGCTGGCATGGGTCGTCGGAGTAGGGAATATGGCTTTGTTCCCAAATATAACTAAAGTTATTGAAGTACTAAAGGCTCCGTTTGTTTGGAGGAAAAAGTTTCTGGAAAATGTTTTCACCATTTTCTGGTATTTTGGAAAGCACAGGAAAATGGGGAAAATATTTTCCCAACGATGTTTTCCCCACTTTTCTAAGCAAAATGACTTGCGAATTTCTCCTCCGTATGTCATTTTTTGGAAAATGTTAACACCCTCACTCGCAAACCCAACTCTCCCCATACACAGCCACGCTACCCACTCCACATCCACCTCCACCCCCACCCCTCATAAAGATATGAAGCAATTCGGCTTTGATACCCCAAGTGATCCTTTTGTTCTATCTCACTGTTCCTTGGCATCGTGTCTCGGAATTCATTTCCACATGCGTGAGAGTAAGCTCGCCCACTTCCAAGTTCCAATAACACTGATGCTGCTATTCTCTCTCTCTATCTATCTATCTATCTCTCTATCTCTTCTTATTCTTCCCATAAAAGCCCCAACAATCAAAACCAATCGCCATTCACACCTCTCATCCTCATTTCTGCCATTTTCCTATTCTCCCCAATGTCTTTCTGTAATTATCACTAAGGCTTCCCTCAACTACCTTCCATAAGGTTTGTTGTAGGGTATAAGATTATGCATCCTCTGCTAGATCTCAATTCATTCCATAGATGGCACTGACCATAGTAGTGAAAGGCGTCCGCCCGCCTCGCCATATTGGCGCCTTAGAGGGTTAGGCGCCTTTCGCCTTTGTGAAATCAGGCGGTCGGTCGATGACCTTATTGGACAAAGTCGTATGCTGTTTGAATAGAAGCGAAAGCGAGAGACAGGGTAGGCGCAAATTGGGTTTGTCGAGTGTTTTTTTTTTTTAAGGAAACCTCGTCAATTTAGGTAATTGAGGTGCCCCTTTGTAAAATCTAGCCCTAATTTCCAAACGATAAGAAGCGAGAAGTCAATAATACTACCGCAATCTGCGCAACTACGACAAGAACCCTCCAACGACGCCGACACTCTCCAACGAACTCGACTACACAAACTATGCGTCGATTTCATATTTTTCTGTATTTCCTTCTTTATTCCCAGTTCTTTCCTTTAATTTATAACCGCTCTCTTTTTTCTACTTAATTCCAGTTTTTCAGTCGTTTTCTATTTTGCTCCCTCCCCTTGTTTAATTTTTCTTCTTCTTTAATCTAGATTCCAAGCATCTTTTTTAATTTTGTTTTCTTTTAAATATCAATATCCTATAATTCTCACTTTTGAGGTCGAAATTATGTTAGGATACCATAATAAGTAGCAATATAATATTTCCTAACATTTAATAAATTTTTGTTTAAATTTTCCGCCTTGCACGCCTTTTTGCCGCCTTTCGCCCTTTTCCATGTACGTATCGCCCGTCTCCCGTCTTTCGCCTTTAACAACTATGGCACTGACTCATTCAACAACATTCTAAAACTCTCTCGCCTTCTCTATCTCGAACTATCCACTACTTACTTCAAACTCAATCCACTACTTTGTAAATGTGGACCCCTCTTGAAGATTTGAGTCACGCTCGCATATGGAGGATTGTAAAATTGGTCAAGGAAGGACTTATGAATTTGGGCTAAATTATACTTGAGGATTCATGATTAGCAGGATTAGCAAACCCCATCTTTTGCACTTACAAAGAGTGCCAAAAAGGGACCAAAACAGTACCGCCAAACAGGGCAAACATATCTCATCTCTCCCAATTAAGAAAATCGGCATCCAAATTTATATAGCATTGTCCATAAAAAAGTGTATGTGTACCTACAAAAAATGAAACACTAAACTCCAAATAGGGATCAGGATTAATCAAAGAAGGGCAACTTACGCATTTTTTTCCTGCTATCTATAATGTAATACGGAGTATTTCTCTACAAGTCTATGTGTATCCTTTCCTTTCACTTGGGTTTATATTATACCTGGCCAACCTCAAAAGTCTAGTCAGTTTACATGGCAAGACAAATAATCTTATATCACTCCACTAACAGTGTCCTCTTTCTATACAGATAAGTCAACATGTGCATATAGCAAATGGGTCTTAAAACCTACGGTAAAGAGATTAAAAACTTCATATATCTCGGGTGGTAACAACCTTTTGATACCTTGAATTGAGAGCCTGAGATATTGGTCAACTACAAATATGCTTGTGCCCTAAGAAAGCCACTATCAGTTTAATTACATTTTTATCAGATCATGACTCTTCATAGCCCCGTGCCTCAGTTTCAAAAAGAGGGGGAAAAATAATGGAATGTTGCACCAATTTTCTATGCACATTGGTGAATATCGCATATCTTTAACATTAAATCATGTTAGCCAATACCAATCACAGTGGTAAGTCATCAATAAAATAATAAATGAAAATTATGGTTAACAGGTACCCCTGAAAGTACTTAACCAATCTCAGTACTCCATAAGTGTATCAGGTCGGAAGGTTTCTAGGTGAAGGTTGAGGTCAGGAATACGTGGACCTTTCCAAGGACACATGAGTGGGACCCACATGGGAAACGTGTATCTTGAGCTTATAAGTAAGCCAACCCTCCTAATGGCCTGAAAGTGGTATGTGCCCCCTGTCACAAGTGACATCACTCTCCAATGCATAGTGGTGGATTCAAAGCATAACACACCTAACTATCAACATTGATTACCTAGGAACAATGACAGACTCTGATAATTGTGACAATCATGGCCATTATGCGTCCTCTACAAGGAAAATCAAACAATTGAATTGCCCTCTACTTCACTTTTTCTGGAACTTTACCCAACTTTTACATCCTAACTTTCGTTCCTGCTTCATAAATTCATATTTCTATCACCAATAAATACTTACCCCCGTAAAGTATACACGCGATCCCACTTTCTACCCTAGCGCGAATTTTGTCCCTAAGTAACACTCTAATTAACCTTTCAGCCCACTTTACCCCTGCCAAAAGAAGTTAGAATTTAACTGGAAAATTGCCATGTGCATGTCACGTGATGGATATTTTAGTCATTTTCCTCGAAAAGAGAAGGGGATAGATGTCGAAAGTAGGATTGATTGTATACTTTAAGGGGTAAACGTATTTTGGCCGCCAGAGAAATGCTGCTTCGACACATTCCCACAAGCAGGTCAAACAATTTCCCTCTCTCCGACTCCTTTTTCTCTTGATCTTAACATATAATAATATCCTGATTGCCCAATAGACTAGCTGCAGTCCAAGACAACGATACTCTTAGGACATACAAGGAATGTAACAAACCACTGTCAATGTTGACCTTCTTCCTATCTTTGAAAAAGGAAAGAATAAGCTTCATAACAAGAAAAAGAAAAGTTCTAACTTAACTGATTCGTTTTAGGCCAAGCATGTTTAAGCACACAAAACTAAACACCCATAGAAAGATTAATAGAGACGGAAGTGAGAGATCAGGAGCTCTGCAGTTTTACAAAGCTCACGTCCACATAGTCACGTACCACGCCCACAGAGATTATAAGAACTATTTAACTCCCTGAATTCAGCATGTATCTCACACCCATTTTCATTGCTTCATAGTTTAGAATTATTATGTTTCTTCATTTTTGATATATGATACTTATTTTTCCTTTTCCATGGCTTGGATGAAACAGACTCGTATCTTTCAACAGCAGCGACTAGATTGTACATTAAGGGTATGCATAAATGTATCACCGGAGTCGAATAGTTTCTGTTACACCCAAATGCTACAGCTAAAAAACAGGGCGGTACGGACATCAATTAGTACATAATTGTCATAAAAGGATGCATGAGCAGTTACCACGGGTGAATGAAAAAACAAGATTTATACTTCTCCAGTAAAGCTTCAAACGGACATTTAAAATAAGAATAATACTAGGGGCACAAAAAAGTCACAAAATTTTTTGTGTAATGATTTTATTGGTGTTTTTAATTAGAGTGTAGCGGGTCCATTATTGATGCAACCAATAAAATATCGTCACCTCATTTTGTGAGCAAGATTTTGTGCCCCTAGCATTGCTCAATAAAATAAAACAAAAAAGAAGTGACCAAAGAAAATGCAATTTCGCCAATGCAACTCGTTCGGCATTTTCCCTCGAATAAAATCCTGGATGTTTACCCTCTACCACTAGAGTGTATCATAGCAATGCAATCCATGTTAGAATTTGGTTATTTAACATTAAAATAAAAAGATAAATCTTTCTAATGATCTCACATAAAACAAAAGAAGTAAAATGATGAACAGCTGACATGAGATTCAAAACAACCGTAAACCATTCTAAGAAAGCAAATAAGTCATTCCAAATATACATATGAACAAACAACGAAATTAGTCAATAGAAATGGTAAGTACCGTATCTAGCCCACAACTGGGGTTCAGTACCACTGCACTCCCGGATCAAAATCGGCAATTTAGGGTTGGATTTCTTCAACTCCTTGTAATTCTTCTCAACAAATGACCTATCCAACCAAAACCCAATCAAATTGGAAGTACAAAATCATCGACAAATACAAGTAAAATTCATGAGCTTGAGAGAAAGAATCGGAGACGCTGAAAATTAGGAGGAAAAACAAAACCTGGTGGAAGAGCTGGCGGGTGAAGTTTGGCAGAAGAGAATTCGGAGTTCTTTCAGATTACGAGAAAGTTGTCCTCTCCATGCCATCTTCTTTGATTCGATTCTCTTTTTCACTGTGATTTCTCTCTCTCTCTCTCTATCGTTCCTCCGCCGGTGGTTGCAGAAGTTGGCAAAAGTGTCACCAGATCTTTGGAATTGGGTACATCCCAAATGTGTGTGGAAATAGAGAAAGTAGGAGAGACTCTACGTGGACTTGTATCGTAGGCTGGATATTTTGTACCTTGTCTCTGATTTTCTAATTCCTCCATTTTGTTCAAGCAATTTGAAGGAGCTTTTGACTTAGGGTGGGTTGGGCTTTAAATATACCAACTCAAATACAAGTGGGTCAATTTGGGCCAGCCCATTTGGGTCATGGGCCAAACGGGTTCGGGCCGGGGCGGGCCAACCCACTTTTTTCAAAAAAAAAAAAATCTTTAGTCAACGACCTTTCTCTCTCAAGTCTCTAGGGTTTCACTTTCAGTTTTCAATTTCTAACTTTCTATCGCCTTTCTCTTTTTGGACCTTTTTCTCTCAAGTCTCAACCGGCGCCGCCAACATCGTCAGCCGCCGCCATCGCCGGTCGCCTCTACTCTTTTCTGCCCTTCCGTCCATCGCCTTCTGTTCTGGTAAGTCCACCATCGCCATTGTCTCGATCTATTAATTTTCCGTTCCGTCCATCGCCTTTCTCTCTCTCTATCTATTCGACCTTGCTCTGTTTGATTTCACAACAATTTTCCGGATACTCAACCTTGTATTGGCCCGTAATTTCAAATTACGGCTCTAGTAATTTGTCATTTGCCCTAAAAATAAAGTACAAATTGAAGTGATTTCTCCACAAAGCTCAACTGAAAAGGCTCTTACTAAAACTGTTATCTCGAACTACCTGGCCAATTAAGGACGAGAATTGCCTAATAATACCCTACAGTCTTAAAACTTTTTGTAGTGCTATGCAATCAAAATCTAATGTTGAGGTTATACAAGGAATTCGTTTAGCAAGGAACTTTCAGGTCTGGACCTCTGGTTACAAAAGGAATCTGAAAATGAACTCGTCTGACAAAGCAAATCAGCAATCTTTTTTAAGGATGAATGACAAAACTCAAATTTATAAAAGTATATTCAAGCCTAATAAGCCAAGTTCAAAACCTTGCTGGGCTGAGATCCTTTATATAGAAACTTGAATTTTGATTTTTGATCTTCGGCATTGTGACATTTTATTTTGTTCATTTCAGAAATGGCATCTAGCTCGGTTAATCGAAGTATCAATGTTGATGACAATGAAGATGACGCTGGGGACATAGAAATCACTGAAGCTGCTCAAACTAGTGAGCAACCTAAGGTTGAGTCGGGTAAAAGAGGTAAAGAATATTCTGAGGTATGGAGTTATTTTAAGAAACACTTTGATAACCCAGATAAAATTCCAAGGGCCAAATGTATAGCGTGTGGCCAAGAGTATAAGTGTGGTGGGAAAGGATATGGGACTTCACATTTGAAGCGTCATCTTCCAATATGTCCTAAGATTAAGTACAATGACTTAGGTCAAATGGTTATTAATTATGAGGGGAAGATTAAAACCACAAAACTTGACCAAAAGATTGCACGTGACCTATTAGCAGAGGCAATAATTAAGCATGATTTGCCATTTTCTTTTGTTGAGTTTGATGGGTTTCGAAGGTTTGTGAAGTATTTGAATCCTGAATTTCGTTGCATCTCTAGAAATACTGTTGTTTCGGATATTAATGCTATATACTTAAGAAAGAAAGCGAAACTTAAGAAAGCCTTAGAAAATACTCCCAATAGAATTTGTTTAACTTCTGATTTGTGGACAGCATTGAGTAATGAAGGTTACATTTGTTTGACAGCTCATTTTGTTGATGTTGATTGGAAATTAAATAGCAAGATTCTTAATTTTGATCATATGCCACATCCACATTCAGGAGTCGAAATGGCGGCAAAAATGCTTGAGTATTTAAAGGAATGGGGAATTGAGAAAAAGGTTTTTTCTTTGACATTAGATAATGCATCAAGTAATGACAGTATGCAAGAAAACTTGAAAGAACAACTTGGTTTTTTGGATGATTGTCTCGTTTGTGAGGGTGATTTTTTTCATATCCGTTGTTCTGCTCACATACAAAATTTGATTGTTCAAGAAAGTTTGAAAGTAGTGTAACGACCCCAAAAACCCGTCCCTATTTATTTTATATTTTTGGGATTTTTATTTGACTTATGTGTGCATTTTATGTGTTGCATCATATTTTATGGCTTACATATATTATTTGAGCATATGTGATAGTTAAAGTGTTAGTTTTAACTTGTTAGATTAATAAGTTAAGAAAGTAATTTATTAAAGTTGAAACCTTAGGGGTCTTGGTGGAAAATTGAGTTAAGGGGTTTAGTTGTACATAATGGAGCTAGGAGGGTCCTAAGTGAAATTTGTTAAATATCAATTGATTCTTATCACCCTATATCTCTCCCTCTCTGCGCATACTTCACTCTCACAAACACTTTCCTAAAATTTTCTCTGCACACTCCATGGAAATGAAGGGTAGGGTTCTTCTCATTTTAATTTCTTTCTTTTTAATTACTACTCTGTTTTAAAAACTAATTATACTAAAATGATCAGGGCGTTGAGTAGGTCATTTCTAACCGAACAAAACATATTTCTGCTATACTTTTTCCGGAAATAGGCAAGTTACTAATTCCCCTTAAATAGTAAAATGATCATATATTTGCTATATATGTGATATGTGGTGAATTTATTATGAAAAAAATTTATTTGTGATACTTGTTTATTTGGGACAAAGGGAGTATAATTATACTGGGTAAGTGACTTGGTTTGTATGCAAGGATGTATATGGAGTATGTTTATATCTTGAGAATGTTAGTATAAGTGTTTGAAAGTATACTCCTACTTGTGGGACGGTAAAATATTAACTTGAGTTAAATGTTAAATAAGTATCCCTAAATGAGTATATTAGTATATTAGAAAAAATTATATTTATACTTGTGGGACGGTGAAACGAAAGGAGTATAAATCATTTTGGTTTTGGCCTGTCGAGTGTGTTGGGCGGCCGCCCAAAAGGGGCGTGCGGCCGCACACTTATCTGGATGATTTTGTTCTTGAGAAAGCAGAATGTGTGCGACCGCACACCCTGTTTTGGGCGGCCGCACACTTTCCCCTGAATCTTATAATTTGGTTAAGGTAAGGTATAGAAGGTTAACTTTGATTTAATCCTTAGGGTATTGTTTAGGACCACTATATGAGTGTCCTGTGATATTGTCATGGTTAATGAGAAGGGTGTTCAAGTGTGTGCAAGAATGTATTGTGACCTTGAATCATGTTGTTGTAGACTCTTTGTGAGTGATTTGTTATGTGCATCTTTGATGTGTTTGGCTTGGTTCATTATTTTAGAATCATTGCCCCGGTTGTTGTTGTTTAACAAGTATTCATTACTGTGCTTCTTGTGGAAAGTCCAGCTGGTCTTGTTGTGGAGTCAAGCAATGGGAGAATTATAGTGGTACAAGTAAGTTCACTATAAGGTTTTCCATTGGTACCTTCTGTGTCAGGCGGTGGGAGAATTATAGTGGCACACAAGCCAAGTTCACTATAAGGTGTCCACTGTGCCTTCTCTGTTTCCCCAGTCCAGATTGGCCTTGGATGGGATGAATTGCTTCCTTTGGTGAGCATTTGGGTTATGACTTTGTGTCATATTTCCCTCTCTGGTTACTTTGGTTCTATTGGTTATGGTTTGGTTTTCGGGATCCCGGCTTCAGCTATTTATGCTGCTCAGATGGTTTTCTCAGATGGTTATGTTATTTCGGTAAACCTTGGCTTGGTATTCTCGTAGGAGTGTTTACTCCTACACTAGGTGTTGTATGATGAGTTGGTCTTTATTTCCAACCGGTATGGGACAGTTGGCGATAGGGAGCCTCTCATGTTATGTGCTATATGCTATATGATTAATTGTTGATATTGTTTCTTTATGATTATCATATCAGCATGTAACGTAGTTGCATTTTAGTAGCCTATTGAGATTCATTCTCACCCCTTATTTGTTTACTGTTTTAGATAAAGGCGAGTCCAGGGAATATGATAATTGCACGGGAGGACGTTGTGGTGGTAAGAGTTTGGGATATGAGTTTTATAAAGGTTACATTACTTAGATGTATAACCTTTTGGGTAGAGTTTCCTTGACTTTATCATCTTGTAACACCTATATTTTGGATAATGTCGGTGCATGTACATTTGTATAAAAGTTTGAAAGCCTTCGGGCTAAATACTTTCGTTTGTGAAAGTTATTTGAAAAGTTTGTTTGAAAGTTAGTGAAGTCTTTGAACTTCAAGTATGATTTTGTTAAACTTTATAAAAGTACATTTCAAAAAAATTTCTAAAAATGTTTTATAACGTCTTCCACTCGTGTCCTGAGCGTGGGGCCAAGTAGGACCACGGGTCTGGGGCGCGACAAGTAGTCAATGTTGATTTGCAAAAGATAAGGGACTCTGTTAAGTACCTTAGATATGAGAGTAGGATGAAAAAAATTGAAGAATGTATGAGACAAGTTGGTAATATTGACACACGGGTTGGTTTGCGTTTTGATGTGTCTACTCGTTGGAATTCAACTTACTTGATGTTAGATAGTGCCATTAAGTATAAAAAAGATTTTACCTTTCTTCAGTTGAATGATAGGAATTATAAGTATTGTCCTTCAATGGATGAGTGGAGTAGGGGAGAGAAAATATGTGAATTCCTTGAGCCTTTCTATGACACTACAAACTTGATTTCAGGCACTTCTTATCCTACGGCTAACTTGTACTTTATGCAAGTTTGGAAAATTGAACGTTTATTGAGAAAAAACATGTCAAGTGAAGATACGTTGATAAGTGAAATGAGTAAAAATATGAAAGAGAAGTTTAATAAATATTGGGCTCACTATAGTACGGTTCTTGGTTTTGGGGCTGTTCTTGATCCACGGATGAAGCTTACAATGTTGGAGTATTTTTATTCAAAGACGGAGAATAATCTTACTGAAACACAAGAGAAGATGTCACTTGTGAAGAGAAAGTTGTACGAACTTTTTGGTGAATATTCTAAAGAAAAGATCAATAATGATTTCACTACTAGTATTTCACAACCACGTACTTTTGTCACACCTTCAGAAATGGAAAAGAATGGAGGATTACATAAGAGTTAGGGCAAGCGAATATTTGATGTAAGTATTAATTTTTTTCCATCATTTTTCAGTTTTTCTAATATACTCTCTCTGTCCCGGAAAGTTAGTCTTTTTTTTTTTGTTTTTATTACGAATGAACTTTCCGGGACAGAGGGAGTGTATATATATATATATATATATATATATATATATATATATATATATATATATATATGTGTGTGTGTGTGTGTGTGTATGTGTGTGTGTGTGTGTATATAATATATGTCATATTCATTTATAACTTTTAAGTTTTATAATATTTTTAGGAATGTTTGGAATATGAGAGTGAAACTGTTGTTATTGCGGGAAAGTCTCAATTGGATCTTTATTTGGAGGAGCCAAAGCTTGAGTTTGCATTTTGACGGAGATTTAGATGTCTTGGAGCATTGGAAATGTCAGAAGCATCGTTACCCAATTCTTGCGCGTATGGCATGTGATGTTTTAGCTATTCTCATTACTACTGTTGCATCAGAGTCATCATTTTCCATTGGTGGTCGTATCCTTACCAAGTATAGAAGTTGCATACTTCTTCGAAATGTGCAATCTCTTATTTGTTCTCGAAATTGGTTATATGGTTTTGGTAATTTTTTATCTCCTTCTATACTTAATGATTATTTAAATGTATTGATTTATTGTCTTTTACTTGACAATTATCTTCGTGTTTTTATTAAAATGTAGGGGAAATCAATGAAGATGGAGATTTTTTGAAAGCATCTTTATCAAGTTTATCAAGTGAAGGGTCCAATGTTGTTGAAGTCGAGGATGGATAAAGAATGTGGTTTTAGTTTGTGGTACTTTATTTGTTCGTTTCATTTGTGTCGTCGGACTTAACTGAATGGTGTTTGTCAAGTTGTATTGAACTATTATTTATGTTGGTTTTGTTGGTGGTACTCATTATTAGTCATGTCATGTGACTACTTGTGCAATGTGTTTAGTGCAGTGTAATATGTAATATGTAATATGTAATGTAAGTTATGTTGCTGACTTGATGTCTCAATGTCTTGTGTGGAAGTTGGAACCTGCTGGATGGATGTCATGCCCTTCCTTCTTTTTTTTTTTTTTTTTTTTTTGAAACACAGCAGGTCTCTTGCATGGAACTGCAAACTGGAAGTGGAACTGGAACCTGCTGCTGGGATGGACTGAATCCTTCTTTCTTTTTTTTTAACTAGATGGTGTATTGGGCTCTTGGCCCGCCTGGACCATAAACCCAAGGTGGGTTGGGTTGGGTTGGGTTGGCATTTTCTCAGCCCGCCAAGAATTTGGGCCAGCCCGCCCCGCCCCGTATGAAGGTGGGCTGTGGTGGGTTGGGCCCAACCCACCCCGCCAGCCCGTATTGACAGATCTAGTTGTTATACACACCCGTAAAATTAATTAATACTACCCCGTAAGTAGTTTGAAATTTTAAATAGTACAATATTGTAACACAGGGTGTATTCATTAATTTTACATGTGTGTATAACAATACCCTTTGACTTATGACTTCAATTAAGTTAAAATTAGAGTGTTTGTTTTCACTTAATTAAAAAAAAAGAAGGTAAAGTACAATCACAGTATTATGACTTCAATTAAATTAAAATTATAGTGTTTGTTTTCACTTAATTAAAAAGAGCCAGCAAGTAAAGTACAATCACAGTAATGCAGTAAAAGAACAAAAGCCAAAAGTAGCAAAATACCATGGGGCCACGACGGTTTGGTAGATTTGTTGTAAGGTCTATCCAAAAAAAAAAAACTTTTGTACTGTTTGGGATGTCCATAAACAAATATGCACCACCACCATACTCCCGGATAATCTGAGATATGAGTTACAATATAGCGTTCAAACTTACATATACATGATAATTACTAGATGAAAATAAACATAGACTACCACTATATCCCTTCGAAGGGAGTGTCATTTTAGTTTCACTTAAAAACAAAAGGTCAGGTTTATAAAGCATGACTAGGCGGTAAACTTCATCAGATGTAGCAGACTGCCCAAGGACTCTACAGTTTCATGATAGTGTGCCCCAGGTCGGATAGTAAAATATTGTCACCCAAATAAATTCTCATAAGATCATAATAGGTAGAACTGGTGGATGGTGAACTCACTATTGGTTTTTCCCGAATCGGATTGGGCGTCATCAATGAGAGCAAACTTGCACATTTTTAAAGGCGGTCCATCCGAACTAGGTTAAGTGCGTTGGCGTTGGCTACTTATCATTTTGATGGATCTTATAGACAATCTCTTGCATGTTATGGTATCAGCTATGGGATCAAAATCATGTGTATTCTTTAGGTCCACATTCTGATCATCCAAATACTGTTTGCTTTCTTTTGTGCCTTCTTTGTACCATTCGGTTGGTGCCATTTTTTCCTCTAGTTCATCTTTTGAGTCAATTTCTAGGGGTCTTTTAGTTTTCTCCTTTGGCTTTCCATTCGAGTCCTCATCCGGATCCTCATTTGGGTCATTGTTCGGTTCCTCTTCTAGTTCTTCACTTGAATCTTTTTCAGGGTCCTCATCTGGATCTTCTTTCGGATCCTCATCTTCTGAGATGTTAATGGGAGAGGATTTTGGTTTACTAATTGGACTTGTGACTTGAGGTGGTTATAACAGTGGGTGGTTGAGAGAACGTGGTTTGGTTCATAGGTTTGGAGGAGTTCTTAAGAATTAATCGAGTAGCTTATATGATTTCCTCGATTATTGGGTGAGAATTGTATTGAGGATTCGATCCAAACAGGAGTTTAATATGTTGGTTGCGGTCTGATGATTCCCCATTGCTTTGCCATATAAAATACGTGTTTTTGTCATCGGCTTCCTCACTTTCATAACCCGTGTTTTCATCCTCGATTTCTTTAGCTTTCCTTTAACCCTTATCTTTCTGATGAAGGTTTGTGTCTTGGGAGTTTCTTTGAGGTAGGGGTTGTCTCTGATGATTATGCCGGATTTTATAGATCGGCGTCCTCGAGGACACACAAAAAAAAATTCATCAATACAAAGATGACTCATATTAAAATTTATAACTTTTAATATTTTATATTTATTTTGCTCATATTAAATTACCCTTGAATATCATAAAAATAAAAGGAATGATTATATTTAAATGTAGAGGTGAATACATAAATATTGATTGATCAATCATTTCCTCATATTTTAATCAAATGTTCACAGTATTCCACAAGTTGTTAAAGACTTTTTGTTTTAGTTCTTTTTTCTTTTTGCAACCAAAATAATTGTCAGTCATTTTTTAACTATAACTTTCCAGCCATCAGCTTAATATGTCAATTTTTGATGTTTTTATTAAACAAAGTAGCATTATATTTTTTAAAATATAAACATATTTTATATGAATCACAATGTAGATGCAATCTTAAACTGCCCATCCTGTCGTCTCTCTCCTCACACATCCCTCTCTATTTCTTCCATTGATTTGTAAGTTTTCTTCCAATTAAATCATCTCTTTAGTCCAGATTTAGACAAAGATCTCTCTCTTTAAATCTACTTCCATATCTAGTTGTTTTCTGTTTATTTTTTCTTTTTTCTTTTCAGTTTTTCATTTCAGATTTTGAATAAGTGAAGAGAAATATTCTTGAAATGATGTTTGATCTATTGTATTCTCTCTTTTATGAGAGTCTTTGCATACCCTCCATTGTGGGAGTTGTTTTTTCTTTTGTTTTCCGACAATCATTGTGAAATCAAAAGTGGAGGATGACAACATGGCTCGGAAAGATTGATTGGCGAATTATTGCTAACCCAAAGGCCTTACATCATCGTATTTTTAACGTTAAAAATTTCACGGTGGTGGGTTTTGTGAATGCCGATATATGGCAATATCAAGCTACGTTTGGAGAGTCATCTGTGCGTTCCAGGATATTGCTACGATAGGTACAATGTGGAAGTTCAAGAATGCCACTGCAACTTTTTATGGCTTATGCACGAACACCATCTTTCGTCATCCCTATTCTTACATTCCTTATGTACTTGTAATTGTAGATTTTATATTGAATCTCAAAATCAAAAATCCTGAAAGCAGCTCCACATGATGAAACATATATATGTTGGAACAATTTTATACCCCTGAATACCACGCTCATATTTAGTAAAAGATTGAGGAAAAGATGAAGCGGAAGCGTTAGGAATATACCTGTTGAATCCATAGTAATAACTTGAAGGGAGAACTTGTAGGGAGATGATCTTCTAAATGATAATGTCTTCTTTAAATTTCTCAATTTCTTCTAGGCAATAATGAAGAGAGTATTTAGAGAGAAAGCAAGAATATTTAGTTGTCATTAAGGGTTGATGGAAGACCCTTTATATAGTAGACTTGGTGACATTTCATTTAGGGACCATACATATTCATTTTTTAAGCAATGTTGATTTACCATTTTGCCCATCATAAATAGGTAAATAACATTTCAGGGATTCTACACATTGCTTAGGTTTGACTATACTTTATATTAATGTTATAGTCATGATTTTATTAATGGAAGTCCAAATAACTTGTATTGCAAGCCATGTTCTAACAATCTCCCACTTGGGTTGCAAAACTAAGTTCTTCCTTTTAAATCATAAGTATAACATAAATGACAACCCTTATGTGCACTTTGTTGTCATTTATAACAATCTCGTCCATTAGCCATATAAGTATAGGACTAAAGGGGCAGTCGTTGTAATTGATTCGCAACTAAACCCACTATAATCACATATACAAATTCTAACTAAATGACATAGATCAAAAGTATAGATGTGTAGCATGGAACTTAATGAATATATATAAACATATTCTCCAACTAGTCCAACTTTAACCAAATGAGATCAAACTTTAATAATTAATAGAACAATAAATGAAAAAACAACACAAACTCCCACTATATTAAATGTTATCAAAAGTTGTTACACCCATATGAGCAACATGCTCGTGAAACACTAAAGGTGATAACGCCTTAGTAAACGGATCCGCTAACATAGAGTTTGTACCAATAAGTTGTATTTCTATTTGTTCATTTCGTACCCTCTCTCTTACAACAAGAAATTTAATGTCAATGTGTTTAGAATTTGACGAGCTCTTATTATTGTTGGAGTACAAGATCGCCGCCCTATTGTCACAATATAGCTTAATAGGTCTTTCGACGCTATCGACAATACGCAGTCCCTTAGTGAATTTACGCAACCATATAGCTTGATTGGATGCCTCGAAACAAGCAACGAACTCGGCTTCCATGGTGGAGGAAGTAACGAGTGTCTGCTTGGCACTTCTCCAAGAAAATGCTCCACCGGCTAATGTGAAGACATAACCAGACGTTGATTTACGGCTGTCTTGGCATCCAGCAAAATCGGAATCGGAATACCCAACGATCTCAAGATGATCCGACTTTGAATATGTAAGCATGTAGTCCTTGGTGTTTTGTAAATACCGCATCACTCTTTTGGCTGCAACCCAATGTTCTCTCCCCGGATTGCTTTGGTATCTACCAAGCATCCCAACAATAAAAGCTAAGTCTGGACGAGTACAGACTTGAGCATACATTAAGCTTCCTACTGCTGATGCGTAAGGGATGTTTTCCATATACTTGGTTTCGAAATTGTTTTTGGGACATTGATTGAGACTGAATTTATCTCCTTTAGAGACAGGGGTGTCATGTGGTTTACAGTTTTGCATGCTAAACCTTTGTAATACCTTCTCTATATAGGCCTTTTGTGATAATCCTAAAGTAACTCGTGAGCGATCACGATGTATTTGGATTCCTAATACAAAAGATGCCTCACCAAGATCTTTCATTTCAAATTTGTTAGAAAGAAATTTCTTAGTTTCTTTTAGAAGGTTCATATCATTACTAGCTAGCAAAATATCATCCACATATAAGACTAAAAATATAAACTTACTCCCACTGAACTTATGGTATATACAATCTTCACCAATATTCATTTCAAAGCCAAATGAAAGAATTACTTGGTTAAATTTGAGATACCATTGACGGGAAGCTTGCTTGAGCCCATAAATGGATTTCTTAAGTTTACAAACTAAATGATTAGTTTGTTCCAAATCATCCACCATTTCTGGTTTCTTCATATAGATGGTTTCCTCAATGTCTCCATTGAGAAAAGTTGTCTTAACATCCATTTGATGAAGCTCAAGGTCATAATGTGCTACTAATGCCATAATGATCCTAAAGGAGTTTTTAGAAGATACCGGAGAAAATGTTTCTTTGTAATCAATACCTTCCTTTTGAGTGAAACATTTAGCAACAAAACGAGCCTTATGTCTCTCCACATTACCTTGTGAATCCCTTTTGGTTTTAAATATCCATTTACAACCAATAGGTTTCACATACTTTGGTAATGGGACAAGATCCCAAACGTCGTTGTCTTTCATAGATTTCAACTCTTCATTAATGGCATTGATCCACTTATGAGAATTAGGACTATTAATGGCTTGATGGAAGGTGAGAGGCTCATCTCCCACTAAACCTAAGTGTCCTTCATTCTCGGCTAGATACACCTCATAATCATCCGAGATGGCACTTCTTCTTACTCTATTTGATCTTCTTAAAGGCACCGGTTCTTCCTCATTTTGAGGTTGTTGAATTTCCTCATTTTGATCAACATTTTCATGTTGTTCAATATTTATAGGGGAGTCAATATTTTGAATTTGTTCCTCTTGAATTTCAGGTACAAGTACTTGATTTCCAATTGGAACTACTAAGGGAAGAGATATAGAAATGGATTCCTCTTCCTTAAATTCAAAATTATTATTCCTAATTTCCCCTCTAAACTCAACATCCTCAAAGAACCTAGCATTTCCCATTTCAAAAAACGTTCTAGATTTCGGGTTGTAAAATTTATAACCCCTTGATCTCTCGGCATACCCTACAAAGTAGCAACTAACTGTCTTAGCGTCCAGTTTTCCTTCATTAGGCCTATAAGGCCTAGCTTCTGCTGGACAACCCCAAACATGAAGATGATTTAAGGACGGTTTCTTATTCGTCCATAATTCATAAGGGATTTTATTGTTAGTAGCCTTAGAGGGAGCCCTATTGAGAAGATAAGTTGCGGTTTTTAAAGCATCGCCCCATAACGAGTGAGGTAAAGAAGTATTAGAAACCATACTTCTTACCATTTCCTGAAGGGTTCTATTACGTCTCTCAGCTACACCATTCATGCTAGGCGAACCCGGCATAGTTAATGAGGGACAATCCCACACTCTTCTAAGTAGCGAGCAAAAGGACCCAGACGTTGTTCTCCCGAACCGTCATTCCGACCATAGTATTCACCACCACGATCGGATCTAACGTTCTTAATAGTCTTACCTAGTTGATTATCAACTTCGGTCTTAAAAGACTTGAAAACGTCCAATGATTGAGACTTTTCATGAAGTAAATAAATGTATCCATATCGAGAGTAGTCGTCTATGAACGTAATAAAGTATTGTTGACCATTCCAAGAAGGAGTAGGAAATGGCCCACAAATATCCGAATGTATTAGTTCTAAGACGCTTGATGCTCTTGAGGATACTTTTCTTTTCGAGTTTGTAAACTTTCCTTTTAGGCATTCAATGCAAAAGTCCTTTTCAGGAACATCAAGTTTATTTATGATCCTTTCTGACACAAGCTTATCAATTCTCCTTTTGGAGATATGACCCAAACGCCTATGCCATAAGGTATAAGAATTTTCACTTGAAAACTTTCGCTTCTTAGATTTAGTTTCATTATTATGGGACTCATTGATTGTTTGAGTAGTGTTAAGCAAATAAAGATTATCACTACTCGATAAAGTACTAGTACCAACAATAATGGAATTGAAATATAAATCACATCTATTATTACCAAATGAACAAGAGTAACCCTCTTTGTCCAAAACAGTGACAGATATTAAATTCCTTCTAAACGAAGGTACAATGAAAGTATTATTTAATACAAAATAATATCCTGTACTTAACAACAATCTAAAGGTTCCAATGCCTATGACTTCTACCGGGTTCCCAGCTCCCATATAGATGAATCTTTCATCCTTGCTAGGTCTTCGGTAATTCAGGCAACCCTGCATAGACATACTAATGTGAGTTGTTGCACCAGAATCCAACCACCATGTATATGAAGGAATTGAAACTAAATTAACCTCAGTACAAACAAGACCAAATGACATACATTTCTTAGCACGCCAAGCGTGATACTTAAGGCAGTCATACTTCATGTGTGTAGGGTCCTTGCAAAAGAAGCACTTCTTTTCCTTACGATCATCAGATGATCCTTTAGGCTTCTTATTGCTTGTTACCGTAATTTCCTTCCCTCTTCTCTTAGTCCCATGAGAAGAGGTGGATGCTAAATGAGCACCTTCAATTGTAGGTTGCTTCAACCTATCTTCCTCTTGTGTCACATGTGAGATTAATTCATTAATATCCCACTTGTCTTTCTGACAATTATAGGTCACCTCAAAGTGACCAAACTGAGGAGGAAGAGAAATCAACACTAAATGGACGAGAAGATCTTCCGATATCTCTAACTTAAGTCCTTTTAGTTTAGTTGATAAGTGAAGCATTTCTAAAATATACTCCCTTAAGTTCCCGGTACCCTTGTACTTCATGGAAACAAGCTTTCTTAAACAAGAACTTGTTTCCGACTTTTCGCTTTTGGCAAAGCGCCGTTCAAGGGTCTCAAGAAAGGTTTTAGCATCAACGTCCTCGGGGACACTGTTAAGAAATGCCTCCGGGACGACATTTTTCATGATCATAAGACTTACGCGATTAGAGCGTTTCCACTTCTCAGAGTTCAAGCGGTCCTCAACGGTGCTATCTTCACTAAGAGGAAGAGGAATAGGCTCCCTAAATGCGAGGTCTATGTTCATGCAGCCCAAGATCATAGTAATTTTGTTTTTCTAAGTTTTAAAGTTTGTCCCATTAAGCATCGGAATTGTGCTCATCGCAACAGTAATAGAAGAAGCGTTAAGTAAATCTGTGAATCAAGAACAAGAATGAATACAAAACAATAATAAGTAACTACATTATGAATTAAAAGATTAATTATATCAAATGAAATCCATCAATAAAGCAATTAACATGACATCAAAACTAATCTTTGGATTGCGAATTGACTCATAAATAATTACTTTAGATGACAAGTAATTTGAACAATATTTGATTATGCTTAATCTTCCTTTGGGTAGTCTTAAGCATTTAATAAAATTACTAAATGTTCATTTTATATGTCATCACATGAATGCTTAAGACTTTCTTAGTACGTGGCGTTGTTCAACCTTAGTCGTTCCACCAATCCGTTCGGATGGTTGAGGAGACCAGTCAAGGTTTCCAGCCTGATATACCATCGTTAGTCAAATGTCAAGATCTTCTTTGGAAAATTCAAGTCATTCATATCTTAAACATTCAACACTTTAATAATTTTGCATTTAAATAACGTTAATCACTTAGGTGATAATATTATTTAAATAATGAATAAAATTATTTAAGCATATAATTAATCCAAGCTTTAAGGTTTGAAAAATGAATGTTTTGTTCAAAAAAAAAAAATAGTGCAAAATTCATTTCTGATTGTTCTTGCGGAACACTTTGCACGACCGTGCTAAAAAATGATGCACGACCGTGCCAAAATTATCAGCCAAAGCATGTTTTCACGGTACAATGAGCACGACCGTGCCAAACGAACCGGTCCGACCGGTTCAAACAAGACACCCGTCCGGACCAGCACTATTCATATGCACCGGTTCAAGAAATGCATGCGCACGACCGTGCCAAACAAAGGGCACGACCGTGCCAAAAAAAAAAAAAAAAAATAAAATCTGCACTTCTTTGATTTCTGTCCAAATTTTCCAAAAGACATTTAATAACAAGTAGATCCACATGGTATGTACTTAAAACATAAAACCATGTTATTTAAGGATAATCTTGTTTTAAATTTAATGGAATCAAGTGAGTAGATCCACATGGTATGCACAAGACATAAAACCATGTTATGAAGGGATAGTCACACTTGAATCATTGAGTTTTAATGAACAAAACTTTCAAACCATTTTTCTTAATTTTAGATGAAGATCATTGGTACTTTATAAGAGTCCCTAATCAACATCAAAACCTTATGATTCAACAGGGAAAATGAATCAAAGTAAAGCATGAAAGCTTTCTTTAAAGAACTCAACTCAAACTAAAAATGAGCGGGGCTCTGATACCAATTGTTGGAACAATTTTATACCCCTGAATACCACACTCATATTTAGTAAAAGATTGAGGAAAAGATGAAGCGGAAGCGTTAGGAATATACCTGTTGAATCCATAGTAATAACTTGAAGGGAGAACTTGTAGGGAGATGATCTTCTAAATGATAATGTCTTCTTTAAATTTCTCAATTTCTTCTAGGCAATAATGAAGAAAGTATTTAGAGAGAAAGCAAGAATATGTAGTTGTCATTAAGGGTTGATGGAAGACCCTTTATATAGTAGACTTGGTGACATTTCATTTAGGGACCATACATATTCATTTCTTAAGCAATGTTGATTTACCATTTTGCCCATCATAAATAGGTAAATAACATTTCAGGGATTCTACACATTGCTTAGGTTTGACTATACTTTATATTAATGTTATAGTCATGATTTTATTAATGGAAGTCCAAATAACTTGTATTGCAAGCCATGTTCTAACAATATACAATCATAATATAAATTTACTTCATCACTACTTGTCTCCATACAATCATCTTTCGTCATCCCTCTTCTTACATTCCTTATGGATTATTATCATGCCTCATTATGTTGTCTAGAGATGTTTTGACCTTGGGCTATATGGATGATGTTCGTTTCACTTCAATATGCATATATATTCTGGCAATAACTTAACATGTTCATTTTGTGTTGTTGGATAAAAATGAAGCTAAAATTATTATTCATAAAGATACTAAGGCATGTTGGTGTCAATAAACGTAAGAAGATAACATTCTAATGTAAGTACATAGTTTTTATATTGTTTTATAATAGTGAATAACGTATAAATCACTAACCTTGCGTTGCATCATTTTAATATTTGCTGCTACATTAGATGAAAATTCATCAAGTAGTTTCTTCTTTACTACAACATTAGAAGAAAAATTTGATTCATTAAAATTTGACTTCGTCATGGAGTGTTATACCCTAACCAAGAATGTTGCCTTGTGCTCGGCAAAAGAAAGACTTAAAGGCTACCCCTGGCACGTAGTCATGAACTATGCCACGAGTTGAGATATGCCATTTCAGGAAGAGTCAATGTCGAGTGAAGATTGGAAACTCTCTGGATGAGCTTCAACGGGTTTGAAGTTATGAACTTTGTGCGACTCGATAGTGAGCAATTCCTGTTGAGAGTGCGTATGCGTGAGTTCAAGCCGTGTGATGAATTTTTTTGTAAAAAACATAAAAGGGTTAAAAGAAACACATTAGCACATAAGAAATTGAAAATTACAACTCTCGAGTCACTCGTGTGACCGATAAAGACAAAATAAAAAGTCCAGAAAATAAAATATCAATGTAGGCTACTGAGCCCACGCACCATCAATCATCATCCCATGTAAAAGTGAGCCACGGTTGGCTCTCAAATGTGGTAAAGGCACACGCTTTTGGCCTTCAAGATGGAAGGTGTGCGCCCATAAGGAAGGATGGCAGAAGCGCCCTCTTTGCACCAACCTGCAGAACTAGTGGGTTCAGGGGACTGCCCTGACCCTAAATAATGACATTTTCCCCTACAGGAGTTGTTAGCACAATAAAACGAAATTCGAAGGGCATATGCAGTGGGGGAGAGTTTGGCTCTTTAGATAAAACGCGTGCGCCTTAGGCCAAAAAGGCCAGAGGCTCCCACACTTGAACCGTATGAGACCAAACTATCAGCGAGGAGCAAATAATAAACAAAAGAAAGCAAGTTTAACACTCTAACCTCCCCAGCAGAGTCGCTACTGTAGATACCCAGGGAGAGTCTGGCTAGCATAATGTGACAGAATTCCCTACAGGTGTCTAATTGGTTTTAATTAAGAGTCGCCACCTATGTTTTTATGAGGAACGCAAGAAAACCTATTTTATTAAAGAGATATCAGAGATTTGAAAAGAGGTTAGGGGGTTAGATTACGGAACGGGAAAATGTTAGGCACCCTCCGCGCCCCGCCTTATAACCTTCTTGCTAATTAGTGTGTTCTTAGTTCGTTTTGGTCATTCCTATGCTAACAATATTAAAGAGATGGGGGAGTTTAAGGGGGTTAGAATGTTGAGAGATAACCTTAACAAAATTTTAATAAGTGAAATGACCTTTTAGGCCATGCCTCTTTTATAGGGATTGCATACTTTAAACATTAAAAAGTAAATGAAAGAAAAGGATGAGAAGGAAATTAATATCATTAAGAGAGGGAGAGAAATAGATACCTAAACTTTAAATTGAGTGCCTTTGCTAGAGAGAGATAGAGTTTTACTAGTGTTTTTGGCCCCTAATTTGTGATCCCATTCAAAGGCGGATTAGGGTCCTTTTTATTAGTGAATATTGAGTGTTTTGGTGGTAAAACAATGTCAACAACTGATCTTCCTTAGGTGTATTGATGGGAGAAAAGTACATTTTTCGTCTTTCAACTAATTTATGTTTTACATTTTCATCATCAAATTAATTTTTTTTTACTTAAGTATCATTCACCTAATATTTTCATGGATTAAGAAGTCATTCCGTCCGTTTGCCGTTCAAATGACTGTTAAAAACGCTGATGTGGTATAATGACATCACTTTTGTGCTGACATGTACTATAGTTTATGAACCTTTGATGATGTGGAGACTTAAAGGGTTAAAAGTGTTGATTCTATTAAACTAAAGGCTCAGAAAGAAAATTGATAAATATTAGGGAGCTAAGTAAAAAATATTGTCCAAATAATTATTTTACAAAAACTAATTAATATTGAAATTTCAAATCTACAGTGAAAAGAATAAACAATTAAACCTGCTTTCATTCTTTTTAATATTTAGGCTCCGTTTGTTTCGCGTAAAACAATTTCCGGAAAATGATTTCCCGTAAAAAAATTCCAGGAAATGACATAAACATGTTTTTGGTTATTGGTAAATCTAAGCAAATTTTTTTTCGGAAAATATTTTCATATGAAAAAAATAATAATTTAATATGAGGAAAAAAATTATTATGAGAAAAAATTTGAATGTGGGTGGGGGGTTGGGGTGGGATGGGGGTTGTGGGGGGGGGTAGGTGGGGGTGGGGGAGGTGTTCAAAAATAATTTTAATATGAATGAATTTTTATTTATTTTTTTTGGTGGGAGGTGGGGTGGGGGGGGGGGGTAGTCGGGGGTGGGGGAGGTGTTCAAAAATAATTTTAATATGAGTGAAAAAGTGTTTTTTTTTTTGTGTGTGTGTGTGTGGGGTAGTGGGAGTATGGAGCGCGAATGTGGGAGTTGTTAGAAAATAATTTTATTAAGAGTATTTTTTTTGTGGGGGGGGTAGGTGGGAGGGTGCAAAGAGTGTTGAAAGATAATTTTAATATGAGTGATTTTTTTGATTTTTTTTTTTTTTTGGGGTAGTGGTGGTGGTTGGGTGGGGGGTAGGTGGTGTGGTGGTGGGGGTATGGAGCATGAATGTGGGAGTTGTTAGAAAATATATTTAATAAGAGTAAGATTTTTTTTTTTTTTTTTTTGGGGGGGGGGTGGGGTGGGTGGGGGTAGTTAGGGGCGGGGGAAGTGTTCAAAAATAATTTTAATATGAGTGATTTTTTTATTTATTTTTTGGTGGGGGGTGGGTGGGGGTGGGGGTAAAGTGGGCGGGGGCAAGGGGTGTTGAAAGTTAATTTTAATATGGTTGATTTTTATTTTTTTTATCTTTTTTTTTTTTTTTTGGAGGGGGTGGGGTGGATGGGGTGGATGGGGGAGGGAAGGGAAGGGAAAGTTGGAGGGTGGGGATGGGGTTGGAGGTGGAGGTAGAGTGAGTAGGGTGGGGTTGTATGGGGGACTTGAGTGTGTGAGTGAGGGAGTTAACATTTTCCGTAAAATAACTTACGGTGGAGAAATCCGTAAGTTGTTTTACGGAAAACCTAGCTTAATTCCATTGATCGTAAAATATTTTATATTGACTATTTTCCCTTTTGGTTAACAAACATCGGAAAACATGTAAAACATTTTCAGTAAAATATTTTACGGTGAAACAAACAGTGCCTTAGATTGATTTATTTATTTCTAGAAAATAGATTTAAAATCTGGTTAAAAAAAAGAAATCTAAAATCTGAGATTGCTATAATATCCATTACATCACCTACACCCTCCGTCATAGCACCACCCACCATTCAATGTGATTAACCTCTCCCTCCATCGCTCAATCCGCCGCAGCCACGATTTTAACCTCCCCACCGTTGATAATTACCATCCGATTATCAGTTCAAATGGTGATATTGTGTATGCCTTGGTTGTTAAAGATGGGAGAGTCGGAGTTGTGGAAGATGCCGTGACAGTGATAACACAAATTGCAGGGTGTGAAGAAGTTGGGGTTTCACTTCAAATGGTCTCAGTGATTGAAGTATTAATCCATTTGTTGAGTAAATCGACTGGATTGTGATTTGTTAGATTTGGGGTTTATGAAATTTAGGGTTAAGATGACAAAAAAAAAACTGAAAGAGAAAGAGAGAAGAGGCGGTGGGTTGGGTAGGGATGGTCGGTGAGTAATTTGTTTCATGGAAATAATGGAAAAGAGTAGATGGATGAGGAAGAGGAAGAGGGAGGCGGGAGGCAGAGGATGAAGAAAGAGAGAGAGAGAGAGAGAGAGAGACTTGATTGGAATCCTGGAATTAAAGTGGGATTTTTATTTTTTTAATTTGGCCCTTTAATATTATGAGTTATATTTCGGTTTTCAGTTTGATATTTAGCATTTAGACCCTTACAGATCTACCTAATCATGCGTTGTAAGTCAACTATGCAATCTCATTGCCAAATAAGCAAAAAATAACGAGTCGACGTTGCAACATCAGTGAATTTCACGGTGAAATTGACGTCTAATTAACAAAAGGATTACATAATCAATAGAAACGACAAATCGATGACTCTTAAGTAAAAAAAATTGGTTTAGTAACCAAAAGGTAAAACTTAAGTTAGTTTAAGGACCAAAAAGATACTTTTCTCGTATTGATGGAATGGGTTATAATTCAGAAATAGAGGAAAGTTTGGACGGAAGTCTGTAGTGTAACTGACGTTTGAGAGGCGTATGCCTCCCCGCCTAGGGGTAGGATGCGCACGCCTTTGAGACAAAAGGGCAAAGGCGCTCGGTTTTAAGAATGACATAAGGACCTTGAATGTTAACACTGTTATTCAGTTTAACAGCTAAAGCTAACGAAGTCAGTCAGAAACTTAATGAAAATAACAAAAAATTAAGGGAAAACAAGTAAATCAAAATACTATACATCAATCGGGGTGAGCTGTCTAAATCGGGGTGTCTACAGTACCCAATATTCTAAACTGAAGACTTGATAAAGGTCCTTTTGCTCCGACATTTTTCTATGCAATAACATTATGATGAATATAATATTTTAATTTCTTTTCGTTTCAAAAAATAAATAAATTAAAACAATGGTCATACTTTAAAAATATTGGTATTCTTGAAACTATAATAATAAATACTTCATTTGTCCCAGAAAGATAGTCTTATTTTGACTTTTTATGGCCAATAAAAATAAACTTTGACCAAACATTAGTGTCAATTTAATGATGACAGTGAAATTCTAAAAATTGTTATTGATAAATCGCTTAATGATTTTTGATAAATCACTTAATGATTTATCAATTAAATTTTTTAGAATGTCACTAAAATGATCAGATTATGTAACACCCCAACTTTTCCACTACTAATAAATAATAACTTATTTGAATAACTCCCAAATTCAGAATGCACCAACGGCTACAATTTACCATAATTCAAACTTTAACTAACATTCAAACCCAAACGGCTAGTACAAACACTAGCTCAAAAGGTAACTAACGGAAATAAGGTCTAAAACTTAACATAACGGAAATCATAGTTACTAACTAACTTTATTCAAAATATAACTTCTATGCCGCCAACCTTGCGACCCTCGATCAGCTTATTTATAACCTGGAGAGAAATAAGAATGAAAGGAATGACCGAACAATGCCCAGTAAGTTCATACGGGATCCCCTCGGGTACTAAGAGGAGATGACCGAAACGAACGGTAACAATGAATTAACAATGAAGGGATATAACTCAAGGATCAAACAAGAACTCCGTTTGAAAAGAAACATTTAACAATACTCAACACAACTCATCACTTTGAAAACATGTGGCTACGGAAGTCAGTTTCCAAAACATACTTTTCACAAAACACTTTACTTCACTTTACTTTACTTTACTTTACTTCACTTTACTTCACTTTACTTAATTTAGGGATTAAGCCCACGCCGTACCCAGGGCTTGGGTTTCTACTGACCGCACCCAATATCGGTGTATCATGATAACCTACGCTACTTCATCAAGCAACGCAAAGGGGTCCACATGTTCATCTTAGAACTATGGATAACTATAAGAGGTCCACTTATCCGTTTCGGGATTATGGATAACTGTATGGGGTTCACTTATCCGTTTCGGGATTATGGATAACTGTAAGTCACTTTACTTATTACAAAACTTTACTTTAAAGAGCTTTACAAAACAAAGCTTAACTTTACAAAACTTTACTTGATCACTTTTTAAAAGGAGGTGTACATTTCAATTTAGACACCAAATCACAATACGAATCATACACATGACAACCCAATTGAACAACAACAATATCAATATGGTGGATAACAAAGAACGGTAACAATCGCAGAACGGAATAGTTTTTAAAATACTATCTAGCCACATAGATAGTGTACTTTAACAAAACAGAGATTGGGAATCCTAAACAAAGGATTGAAATCAAACACTGCTAAGAGCGTAATCCCTTACCTTGGCTTGCGTTTAACTAGCTTGATTACTCCGTTTGCACAATCTACAATCAAGCAATAGACCAATCTTAGACACAAGTAAACACTATTTTACTTCCGTCCCCAAATTACTACCATTTTACTTTATTACCCTACGAGTTAATCCTCTTTAACCCCTTGCATAGTTAACCTTCATTCTAGGGTCTCAATATTACTCAATATTTCATACCCAAAATACCCTATTTAGGTTTACTAAATTACCCATAGGGTTTCATAGTTTCTATTCCCAATTAACATACTTTAGTGTCCAATATTCACACCAAGGCACTATTCACAGCACCTATAATCACTATTCACAGCATCCACAAACACACTCACACACACTGCTTACACCTTTCTGCACACACACACACTATACTGTACATACACGGACAACGCACACTGCACAACGTACACACGCACGCTGCACAACACACACACACCCACTGCACTACACACGCACACACAAACAGCACACACGCAAACACCTGCACGCACACACTGCACGCACACACTGCCTTCACTCAACGCGCACACACACACACGACCCTGCACACACATCAATCCCCCCGCACAAACACTATCACAAATGCCATTGTCTTCCTCCTTAGTTCTTACCCCAAACCCTAGTTCATCGTTAGGGTTCATAGACAATTGATTTCTAATGATTAGTAATAACAAAGATGGGGAAGAAAAGATTTGGTTCAAGAATACCTTGATGAACGCTCCTTTTGCTCTCTTTTCTTCTTCTTCCTCCGGCGCTCTCTTTCTCTCTGCGCCTCCCTTCTGCGCCGATCCCCTTCTTCTTCCGTTCTTTCTTTTATTTCTTTTTTTTCTTTGCGGAGGAAATAATAAGTTAGGGTAGGGTTTTTGATTTATACCCCTAAGCTAAATGAATCCTAATTGGGCTAGAGTTTTAACTAGTTATTATTAAATAAAAACTTGGGTCTACTAACTTAACCCAACAGACTTATTTTAATTAAAGAAGTCCACCCAATTAATAAGAAAAGGAAAGTCGGGTTATTACAGATTATCACTAATGATTGGTCAAAGTTCATTTTGTTGACTATAAAAAGTCAAAATGAGACTATCTTTTTGAGACAGATGGGTATTAATTAACAATAATTTCGACATCATAAATTTGATATTTTCTTAAATCAGTTTTTTTTTTGTTGGGGCAATTAGATCTAATAATTTAAATTGTACTAAAATTTAATTTAATCGCAATAGCCTATAGAGTATGAATCAATACTTGAGTTGCCATAAGCTTTCAATTTCAAATTCGTCGTTTTGAATTTTCATCCAAAATTCGGGAAAACCATAGGCGCCAACGCATATCCACAAGCGTTCCCTCCTTTTGTCCGAAACACCAAAAATTACCCGCATCGTCACCGTTCAATCACCATCAACTCAAACAACACAATCTGACGATCCATAAAATTGCCAAGTCATCAATCCCGGTGAAAGTTCAATAACCAGTAACACTCCATCTTTCTTTTCTATAAAAGCAAATCCACATTTCTCATCTTTCCACACAATCTCCTTTCAATCTCCCAAATTCCCCCAAATTTCCAAACCCTAAACACTCCGATGGCACCCAAAGCAGACAAGAAACCCGCCGAGAAGAAGCCGGCAGAGGAGAAGAAGTCGGCCGTCGCCGAGAAAGCACCAGCCGAGAAGAAGCCAAAGGCCGGGAAGAAGCTTCCCAAAGAAGCCGGCGCCGGAGACAAGAAGAAGAAGAGAACGAAGAAGAGCGTCGAGACATACAAGATCTACATCTTCAAGGTTCTAAAACAGGTTCATCCGGACATCGGGATTTCATCAAAGGCGATGGGAATCATGAACAGCTTCATCAACGACATATTCGAGAAGCTCGCTCAGGAATCGTCGAGGCTGGCTAGGTACAACAAGAAGCCGACGATTACTTCCCGGGAAATTCAGACCGCCGTCAGGTTGGTGCTTCCCGGTGAGTTGGCTAAGCATGCGGTTTCTGAAGGGACTAAGGCAGTGACTAAGTTTACAAGCTCTTAGATTGTTGTAATTTTGCTGATTTGGTGGTTGGCTATGATTTGGTACTCTTGTTTCTTGTTCTTGATAGATTAGGGTTAGGGTTCAATATAGATGTCGATTACTGTTTGCTTTAGGTTTGTGATCTGTTTGTGGAATTGGATCTGCTCGATCCTCAATGTAATGTGAAAATTGTCCGTGGAATCTAAATCCTTTGTCTTTTCATATTACTAAAGAAGTTCACAAAATTGGTTCAAAAAAAAATAAGGGAAATGCTAGAATTACAAAAAATTTCACATAATTATGTATGCATAATGAAGTGGAGATATTTTAATGTAGTAGCGATATTTTATTTGTTGCAGTTAAGGTAGACTTGCCACACTTTAATAAAAAAACATCTAACACAATTATGCTCTAATAAAAAACACAACACAAATATGCAATTTTATTTTATACTGTAAACAACATTTTGTTACTATAGAGTACAAAATTTCTTAAAAGGGCATCCCATATTAAGAGTTAAAAATCTTAAAATGGAAAGTGACTTCTAAATGTCATACTCATAACAAATACACTAACTCTTTTCTACACACTTTTTCTTTCCTACCCAACTATCAACACTGACAACACATCACATTTTTCTTAATTCATGAACGTAAACATTTTTGACTCTTAAAATGTGACGGAGGGAGTACAAGACTAACCATTTTACCTTAGGGGTGCAATAAGCCTTAGCTCACGCGGGAGATAAAGATTGAGATTCACCTCCCGTAAAAAATAAAATACGGTAAAAAAGACAAAAAAATTGTGTGGGACCGAAGTTATTTATTCTCTCAATAAACTCGTCTCACGAAACCGTCTTTAAAGCAGTGTTCTAAAAGTCGTTCGCCTAGGCTTCACCTAAGCGTTAGACGTGCATGAAACGCCTTGGTCCTGCCTAAGATATTATAACTATGTCTGAATTTTCGGCTCAGCTTGGATCGCGACTGCGTGGCCCTTTTTAGAACCTTGCTTTTTAAGTGGCCAATATGAAATTTGCAAGCACACCCACTTACATAAACCCTAATTTTTGAGCTAACTTGGTCACTTACAATGGCAAAGAGACTTGCTTCCCAGCTATTTGTCAGCAGTACACTCCCTATCTTCTTCCCCATTTCAAACCCTAATTCATTTTATACGTTTGACGAATCCTCGTTTCCGTATTGAATTGCAGGATTGTCTTTTTATACAACCAATCAAGACTTGCAAAGATTATTTTCCCCATTCGGTCAAGTTGTTGAAGGTACGGTTAAATTTCATTTTTTTTTTCGCTGTTTCAATAATCATGGAATAATTGTTGCTTTAATCTGATCAGCGTTTCTTTCTTCTTTATCAATTTGGCACATGAAATTTATGGTTTATAACTTTATATACAATTGTAATTCGTATTATGCAGCCAGAGTAGTGAAGGACCCAAGAACCCAGAGGCCGAAAGGTTTTGGCTTTGTCACTTTTGAGTCAGAAATTCAAGCTAACAAGGCTCTGGAAGCCATGAATGGCAGGGTATTCTTCTCTCCATGCTATGCTTACTCTGTGTGACCGTGTGTTAGCATATATTCCACCCTTAAGAATGTGTCAATTTTGACCGTCGATAGTCAATAATGCATTTTTTGGGAACATAATTAGCGTATTTTTACTTGGTTGTGATTGATAAACAAATAAAAATATAAACTACACTGAATTTGCTTTGATTCTTATGCTATAGTATACATTTTGCCTAATCTTATTTACCTAAACTCATTTATAAACAAGTAATGCAACACCGAATGCACTGTGATTCTTATGCTATTTGCCAAAACTTACTTTTATTGGGATGGGAGCTAAGTTGTGTGTTCATTTACATATGCGTTTTGATTCTGAAGCATGGGCTTGGTAATGCATTAATAATAGTGCGCCTTTGTTTGTGAACCCACACCGAATTGAGTTACTTTGGCCAATTTTATGCAATCTGGAGATGAGTTCTTATTGATGGATATGATAATTGCTTGTGAAATTTAAGATTTGCCTAAGCACACGAAAATCATGTAAGCCTTGAAATATGAAGACACTTTGAGACCGGTTACTGTTTCCACTCTTTGCTGCGAAATACAGTAGTTTTGCGTCTAATGTGAAAATGAAAAGCAGTCACAACATTTTCTGATGCCAATTAGAGTTGATTTGAATGGGTAACGCCAAAAGAGCAAGTAGCATTTGAAGCTGGATGTCGGTTGGGGGCCCAACTTTGATTCTTCAGTAGGCTAAGAACAATAAATTTTCTTATGTGATAGCTTAAGCAAAGAACAACAATTTCTGTTAATGTGGAATTGAAGCGTGTGTGTGTGTCACATTTGACAGATGTGTGAAGCTGTTTCCTTTTGAGGGGTAGGGGGGGGGGGGAGGGGAGAGGGGAGACAATGCCCAAGTACTTAATCTTTGCGTACAAGACTTCCTTCTTAAATTATACAAAATGCATATTCTGAGAGTTAGTTTTCTGCTGTAGCAATGATGCTTCTCAGCTTCAAATGATCAATTTAACAGATAACGTGACCGACAGCATTCTGATGATTTTCCTTAAAAATTATTTAAAGATTCAAGTTGAGGTTTCAATTGGACTATTAACTGTACTATGAATGAATGGTCTCCCATCAATAATGATTCTTCACCATTGGTTCAGAAACTTTTAAGACTAGATTAGAAAATCGAAAAGAAAAAAATAAAAGATAAGAAAATACTCCCTCTGTCCCGGAATAAATGTCCTACTTTCCATTTTCGTTTGTCCCAAAATAAATGTCGTCTTACTAAAAATAGGGTATGAAGTTTGGTGTAATTCCTATACTACCCATTCTAATAGGCACAAGCATTGCAATGCCATAGGAGGTGTCACTCTACCCATATGAATAGATTGGGGCAATCAATGAAACATAACAAAAAACTTAAAAGCATTGACTTGTCAACTATGACATTTATTTCGGTACAGAGGGAGTATGTCTTAGGCTGTAAGCTTCCTATTGATGTGTGTATTTCATTAGCACTAATGTATCACGAGCAAGGTTCTCTTCATTGTGATACAAATTTCGGATGTATTTCTCATCACTCTGCATCTCTTAGATAGAATACCAAAACTTCCCATAAACTCCACAGGGTTCCTCTTATATCCTAGATGCCCGTGGTCAAATTTTGAACCCAAAAGTTCAATTTATGAATCAAACCTCTAACACCTTTACAGGGTGTAACTTAAATAAATTTATCTTTCTAAACCCAGTTGCAGAGCTATATTTGTGATTTTTTTTCTTCTTCTAGGCTTTGTTATAGATACACGCTGATGTGCATCAAAAGTGACATTTGAGATACTCCTCCTTTCAGTACCTCATCTAAATTGGTTTTTACATTAATGGTCCACATAACATATTATCTTTTTTTCTTTTCAAAATAATTAAAACAACCGAGTCTTTCTTGACATGCTCATCCCTGTACAGCCGAGTTCAATTTGGAGGAACCTATGTGATCAAAGCTTCAATACACGACCAACAAATACTGATACACTCATTGTTGGCACCACCGATATAATGAGGAAAACAAGATTCAAACATTTGCTTTAAATATGTTTGGGGATTGAATTTTGAGAATTGGATTGCTTCATACATGGTATGCATTAATCCAAGTCTTAACCAATTACAAAAGGCAACTGGATTCGAGAAGATTTAAGCATCTCCCATGTTCAAGTTTACAGTTTCGCTATAGCAATGGTTTTATGTTCCTCTAAGTTTGATTGAAGATTCAATCTTAGTTTGCTCAACTGCTAGCAATATTCCATCTATAAGTACATAAACATCCTTACTGATCTCACACTATTACACCGTTATTGTAAGTGTGAATTAGAACATGATGTTTGACAAGGGATAGCTAGAAACACTGCTTGAAAATCCATTTTCAATTTTATGGAAGTTTTGAGAACGTTGCTTTTTTAAGCATTTTAATCACATAGGTACATAAACAGATTCTTTTCTCAAATAATTCCTTTTTAAAATAATATTTCCCAAAATGACAACCCTTCAAACTATTTGCCAAAATGACCACTTTTTCGAAACTCGCTATTGCTAGCAGCGAGTTTATAATTTTTTCGCCTAAAATCGCTACTGTGGATAGCGAGTTCTCCTTTTTTTTTTTTTTTTTTTTTTTTTTTTACAAAAATAATTTCAGAAACTCCATAAAAATTCATTATAAAAATATGTAAAGATTATCTTTCTCTTTGTAATTAGCCTTGTACATGGCCTAGATATCAATTAGCCTTGTACATGGCCTAGATATCAGAAAAGATAGAAGATAACCAACTCACGTTGGCCCAAACTGTGTCTCGTGTACCCACCCATACAAACAGAAACTTGGAGGCATCACAGCTCCTTTATTCAATTATACCCACCCATCCCATTTATCCTGGTAAGTGTTTTGGTATTACGGAGTATAAAAGAAAAAATGTAATCCACCCAAGCAGGCCATGGCCTAAATCAATTAACTTGCTGAATGTCTTTTCACCCAATGAAAAACTATAACACTGCCGATTAGTAATGCATTCAAGCAAGCTTCTATTTTTATTTTTGTATTTTACAAATATTATTTTCGTAAATAAATAAATAAAAAAAAAGAACTCGCTATTCATACTAGCGAATTTAGACGAGAAGTTTATGAATTCGCTATTGGCAATAGCGAGTTTTGAAACATTTTGGCAAATAGTTTTGAAGGGTTGTCATTTTAGGAAATATTATTTTAAAAGGGAATTATTTAAGAAAAAAATCTACATAAACACCATGAATAGTCTCTCAATATTAAACCATGATAATAAGTGTGATTTAGAACACGGTGTTTGACGAGGGCGAGGGAATGTTTACTAACTTCCCCAAGAAATGAAAGTTCATTTTATGATAATTTTTTGGGAATTAGAATTCATTTAGGGACCGGATGGAGTATTAAAAAAAATATCAAATAAAGGTAATTAGAGTTAGCATGGATAAACAATTCTGAGGAGGTATCAGAAGAAGAGAGGCGACTGGTATATGAAAATAGGCAGTCGTTGCATTAGATTTTACTTGTATCCAATACTTTGCACTCACAAACACACGCACATACACATGTCTGTGTGTGTTCAGTTAGCTTGTCTAACGACTGGGAACTAGTGTGTGTAGGGTGTGGTGTGGGTTGAGCCCAATCAGCTTGTCAATTGGCTGGGAATGGCTTGTGGAATAGGAGACTCTAAAGCAACCATTCTATTGCATATAAAACGGCCCTTCCACATCAACTATTTCATTTAACAACATGAACCATTTGAGTTAGGGGCAGGGGCGGATCTAGTCCTATAGGTGCGGGTGCAAGTACATCTGGTGAATTTCTAGCTCTAGTAAAAAAAAAAAGAAACTATCCAGATTTTTTTGAATATATATATTGAAAGTGCACTAGTGAAAAATAAACCTTTCTAGCTCGATGGGATCGTGCCATGTTTATAGCTTTGTGGGTTTGAGTTCAAGTCTCATCAACAACATTTATTTATTTTGGTCTCAAGTTCAAGTCCCGTTACCAACATTTATATTTCTGTGTGTAATTTGTGCACCCACTCTAATTGAACTCTACATCCACCACTAGTTAGTGGTTAGGGGTGTATTAACTTTATATAGAGACACAACATTCACAGTCGTGAGGGGATTTTGATCAAACAACAGTGCCTGATTGCTCATGATAGGTGGTATTAATTTAAGCTTTCGCAATGGTTAAGTTAAAAGATAAATTAGAGACTTCTGAGTTGGAGCTATTGGCCAAGGGCTGTGCAAAAAAATATTGGAACCGGGCCGGACCAACAAAACCGGACCGGACCAATAAAAACCGGACCGAACCAATGGTATTGGTTTGGTTCTGGTTCCAAATTCCTTTAGAACCGGTAAATTGGTCCGGTTCCGCTTTTGAAAAATATATACACGGTTCTGGACCGGACCGGACCAATCATATTTACATGTATATATATTACTAATATGCTATTATATATTATATATATTTCCGATTTTACACCACAACAACAACAACAACAAAGCCTTAGTCCCAAAATAATTTGGGGTCGGCTAACATGAATCCTCATATGTCATCGTGATAAAAGGAAGAGAGAGAGAGAAAGAGAAAGAGAGAGAGAGAGAGAGAGAGAGAGAGAGAGAGAGAGAGCGAGAGAAAAAGAGAGGAAAAAGAGAGGAAAAAGATGGAGAGAATAAAATAAATAAATAATAATAATAAAAAGTACGATCAACCCCCATCATTCACATGAATTTTCGCCCTCCACTCCGGCCTCTTCAACGCCACATCTTCATCCACTCTGAGTAAACTCATATCATTTTCAATCACCTTAATCCAAGTTTGCTTGGGTCTTTCCCTACCCCTCACCATTTTATCACTTCTCCACTCTTCAGGCTTCCTAACCGGTGCATCACTCGGTCTCCGTCTCACATGACCAAACCACCTTAGACGATGCTCCCTCATTTTATCCTCAATGGGCGCAACTCCTACTTTACCCCTGATCACCTCATTTCTCAATCGATCTTTTCTTGTATGCCCACACATCCATCGTAGCATACGCATCTCCGCTACATTCATCTTATGAATATGACACCGTTTCACGGCCCAACATTCAGTGCCATAAAGCAGAGCAGGCCTAATTGCCGTACGATAGAATTTTCCCTTTAATCTATTCGGCATGCCACGATCACAAAGAAACCCTGTGGCACTCTTCCACTTCAACCAACCTGCTTTAATCCTATGAGCCACATCTCCATCCAATTCTCCATCTTTTTGGATAATAGATCCAAGATAGCGAAAGAACTCGGAAGCTTGGACAATCTTTCCATCGAATGTGATCACTCTTGCCTCTCTGCTTCCAACTTTGCTAAATTTACACTCCATATATTCAGTTTTGCTTCTGCTTAACCTAAAACCTCGAGATTCCAAAGTGCGTCTCCACAACTCCAATTTACTTTCAACACCTTCTTTTGTCTCATCAATCAGCACAATATCATCTGCGAATAACATACACCATGGAATATCATCTTGGATTGACCTCGTCACTTCGTCCATTATCAGGGCAAAGAGAAAGGGACTAAGTGCAGAGCCTTGATGCACTCCAATCGTGATAGGGAACTCTTCTGTCTTCCCAACGCTTGTCCGTACACTAGTACTAACTCCATTATACATGTCCTTGATAATATCAATATATTTCTTTGAAACACCTTTCTTTACTAAAGCCCACCAAAGTACCTCTCTTGGCACTTTATCATACGCCTTCTCCAAATCAATGAAAACCATGTGCAAATCATTCTTTTTATCTCGATATTTCTCCATGATTTGTCTCATAAGATAGATTGCGTCCATAGTCGATCTGTCGGGCATAAATCCAAATTGGTTATCCGAAATATTCACAATTTTTCTTAGCCGTTGTGCAATCACTCTTTCCCAAAGTTTCATAGTATGGCTCATTAGTTTGATCCCTCGATAGTTGGCACAATCTTGAACATCACCTTTGTTCTTATACAAAGGGATTATGGTACTTTTTCTCCACTCCAATGTAGACATCTTCGAATCAATACATAATCAATACAAGAGGTTATATTTTATGTTTCTGTTATAAAAACAAAATCTTTATTCCCTATCAGCAATGTTAAATGCACCAATCTCCACATGCCTATGGGTTGGTACATTAATGCTTCATGAAATGTTAATATTACAACCCTGATTACATAAACTTGTATTAAATGCCAAAAAAATTGTATGATATGTAATACGTAGAACCGGACCGGAACCGGACCAATAGAACCGGACCAAAGTATCCGGTTCTGAAATATATTGGTTTGGTTCTGGTTCTAATTTTATACAGAACCAAACAATTGGTCCGGTCCTGGTTTTGTGAAATTTTGACAAAAACCGGACCGGACCGTGAACACCCTTTGGCCTGAATGGAGTGTTACTTTTTGGAGTCTTATGCTTGAGGAAATATTTTATGAGCTTTTGGAATCTCTCCCCACTCCCGGGCCCCCATTTGTTTGCATGTCTTGTTCAGTTAGTTTTAAAATGAAGAAAAAGTGCTGATTTGGAATATGCTTTGTTTGTAATTGATGCATCTCGTTGTTACATAGTGTTTATTGTGATAACTTGTTCTTTTGGACCTTCTCTATGTGAACATGCTTTGTTCATAATCGTGGCATCTTGTAGTTCCATAATGTTGAGAATTTTCTGTTGATACGACATACAGATCGTAGATGGTAAATTAATTTTGGTAGAAGCTGCCAAGACTACAGGCTCCGAAGAGGATGGTGTACTTAAATAAGCCCATTTCCTTGTAAGGTATGCAGTTATGTCTCAATTATATAAATAAAACACATCATGAGATTACTAGAGTACTTTGATTTATTTAAATTGAAATCTTTATCTTCTTCGTTTCGTTTGTTTCTCACAAGAGTATATGACAGAATAGTACCCCCTCCGTCCCAAAATGATCTTCACATTTGACTATTCAAACTTCTTAAGGATATGAACATTTGCTTCACTAGCCATGTTGTGTTTATGCACATTTTAAGCCTAAAGTGTCGAAATGAGAATAACTTTTTGGGACAATGAAAATGCCAAACGAGAAGATCATTTTGGGACAGAGGGAGTAATATTTGTTCAGAATGATGTTCAGGGGAGTTATTTCGTTAGTGCCTTGGATTGTATCTACTATTATCAGCATGGTCTCCATGCCTAAAATCATTACCATGCTTCTTAGAATCTCTCCGGTATACAATACATTAGACCCGCCCAATTTATTCGAAACTCTCTCATCTCTATGGATGGCATTTTCCCCATTCCTCTTGATGCCCTCTATAGCCATCACCATCTGCACTTCTATGATACTCTCTCCATCCCGAAATAATGTTCTAACTTTTTTGTTGTTAATTTGAATGAACTTTGAGCAATAGTATTATGTTAATTTTGATTATTCTATTGAAAATATAACATTTGTTATTGATAGTACTATAATGGTGTGTCAATAAGGAAGTTTAAAATTTTCATTAGGCTAATTAAATTAATCTAAAATTATTGCTCAAAGTTCATTCAAATTAACAACAAAAAATGGGGACATCATTCCAGGACGGAGGGCTTATCTTTTTCTGTAACAATTTTCTCTTGCTTTCGTGCCGTACCTATCCTCCTCGCTTTAGTCTTTGAAGTCGTCACTCTGCCTCTCCCTATCTCTTGATTCTTTCGTTGTGCATTCCTTTACGTTCATCTTTTCTTTTGTCAATATCTTCCACAGCTCCATCGCCGTCTCTTATCTTGCTTTGCATATCATTTTGGTATCTCCATATCTTACACACGTTTTTTTTTTTCTTTTTCTTTTCAGTCTTGAATTCTGAATGTAGCAGCCCAGACTGATTTTATTTGGAATGTAAAGATTCATGCTAGTTTGGTTTAGCAGAAGTGTGTTGAAGAACTGGAAGTGAAGTGAAATTGCCTAAGGATATACTAGCAATGCTAGGAGCACAAAATAAGCTCACAAAATGAGGTGGCGATATTTTATTGGTTCCATCGATAATGGACCCGCCACACTCTACTTAAAAACACCAATAAAATCATGACACCTAAGATTTTGTGAGCAAGATTTTGTGATTTTTTTGTGCCCCTAGTATTATTCTACTATATAAGAATCTGCACGTGTACACTTTTAAGATGTCAGAAATTTCACACGTGAGAGAGCATGTTGATATGTTTTAGTTGTATTATTTTGGATTTACAAGGTGTTGGAGTCAAACTTGATAATGAAGATCGAGCTCTCATTCTTTTGTGTTCTTTGTCCAAATCATATGAGAACTTTGTTGATTTTATGTTGTCGGGTAGAGATACTACAAATATCAATGGTGGCCAGTGGCCGTAGGTGGGATGGTTTTCAGAGGTGGTGGCTGGTGGGTGGAGGTGTTGGCAGGTGGACAGAGGTGGTAGGTCAGAGTGGCTGCCGGATGTGGTCTCGGAGTGATGGGCGGTGGTTGAAGGTGGCAACAAATGTGGCCAGAGTGATCATGATGCTGGATGGTGGCCGGATGGATGGTGGCGATGATGGCAGGTGGTTGAGGGAGGGAAAGGTTTGCTTTTGGTTGGGGATATATTTGCCATTTAGAATTAGTTTGGACTTTTTTGATAATACTCTCTGTCCCATACTTATTGCTACCAAATGAGATGAGAGTGCACGTGGATTAAGAAAATATGTTGAAAAAGTAAGTATTGTGAGTGGGTCGGAGAGAAAAAATTAAGTTAGTGGATAGTTGTTGTGAGTGGACAGGAGAGAGAAAATGAAAATTTTGGGTAAGTAGCAATAAGTATGAGACGCTCAAAATGAAAACAAGTAGCGATGAGTATGGGACGGACGGAGTATTCATTTCCACACACGAAACGGATATTTTGGTTAACTTTGAAATTGTCTCTCTTTTTATTTTTTATTTGTTTTATTATAGATTCTGACCAAGGACTTTTTGGTACCAAACCTTTTTTTTTTTTTTTTTTTTTTTAAAAAAAAAAAAACCAATAGAAAACATATAATTAATGATAATAACAAACGTTCAGAAGTCGACTACCCACACAAGTCGGAAGTACGACCCAAACGGTGGGGCTCACAATTACAAATGCTGACCTTGATATTACATTTGCCAATATATTGGCATTTTGACTTGTCAATTACAAAGATAAATGAATATTCCTATCAAGCCTATCTTTGCAACAAACGATCTTAACAAAACCTGACTTCAAAAGATTCCGCCATTGGAAACGCTGGACTTCAAAAACATCTTGATGAAGTGTTGCGTCCTTATTCCACTTCTGCTTCTTTAAGTCTAAGTCAGATTCAAACTTTCCTATGATCATAGAAACAACAAAAACAATACACAAAGGCCTCACTAATGGAGGGGAAATCACATGCCCTCACATATGAGTATGGAAAGAAAAACAACAACACAAATACAACAACGATAAACATAATAAAAAAATAGATTTAAAAACAAAAATTTAAAACCTGATTCCATATTTATTACAAGTAAAACTTTTCAACATTATTCCTCTCGCCGTAACAAAATGAATGTCTACTTTCTAAATATTTTAGTCTCAAACTAAATGTATATAGTATAAACAATAATGTCCATATATTATTTTTCACCATTTTTTCACATTTCATTATACCACTCCTTTCCAAAATAATGTTCCCTCTTTTATATGTTAGTACACATGAATTTTGATTAAAATTTATGTTTAAATTGATTATTTTTATGAAAATATGAAACTTGTTGTGAATGGTATATATAATGGGGTATAATAACAACTTTTCTATTTTCATAAGGATAATTAAATTATATTAAAAATATTGTTCAAAGTTATTTCATACTAACGTAAAGAATAGGAATATCATTTGGAACAGAGGTAGTAAATTTAGTTTAGAAAGTGAATAACAATATTTTTATGCAACTTTACCATTAATTTTTTAAGAAGCAAACATTTTCAAAATGTTTCTCAAGTGAAAAGTAGAAATTCATTTTGGACACAAGGAGTATGTAATTTGTATTGGCTTATGTATTTGAATATATATATATATATATATTTTTTTTTGAAAGTTTGTATCATATCATTTAACGCAATTGCCATCGTGTTACAAGCTCCTATGAGTCTATTACAGATCTATTGTCCTCTCTATTACAAATTCCTATATTGGAATCTATTACAGTGATACTTGCCTCCTAGAAATCTCTCATAAACGTCTCCGCGCCATCTGGTAGTCTGCTTGTCATAGACGTCATGCGCCATTTGGTAGTCTCCTTGCCATAGACGTTCCCGCGCCATCTGAACGATCACCCGTTGGCACAAACTCCCCTGCATAAGGGGTACCCTCTCTGGGCTGAGCTGATAACACAAGTTCTCCACAAACTCCCCATAGGGAGGCGAACCTGGGACCTCCAAGAGTGGAGGCCACTTAATTATTGGGGAATGGGGGAAGGGGAATCGAACTTGGGACCTCACGAAGGAAATCCCAAGCCCTATACCACCCGGCCAATGAAGGCTTGGGTGTATTTGAATATATTTGACCTCATGATTTTTGTACGAAACGAGATAATGCTGTATGAACAGAAATCTATATATATAATATAGGAAAGTAAAATGCCATTACCACAATGAGCTATGTGGAATTCCACATCATAATTCCACATGGCACAATCAACTTAGTTGGAATTCAATTATGGTTTAGTTGTAATTATTTGACTAGAAAACAAATTAATATAGGCTTTAATATTATTTCAAATTTCAAATTGGTTAAATAAAATCTAAAGAAAATCTCAATTGGTTACCATCTTCTTAAGAATGCCAAATCTATATAAGTGGCGTGATTAATTAAATCAGTTTTATATTCATTTGGCTTTGTAGACATGAATTATTTATCATCAACTGAATTATAGGTGTAATTTTTGTAGTTGAGTACATCAATTATGGATAAGTAGTAAATAGTAATTGAATAAATTAAAATATCTATTCAGCATACCATAATGTTACTAAGTAGTACTCCCTCTATCCCTAAATGAGTGTCCATTTTCAAAAAATCTTTGTCTTAAAATGAGTGTGTTTTTTTAGCATAACTTTGTCTCTAAATATTTTTTTTCGAATTTTTTTTTCACCGGTCTCTTTATACGTGCAAAACTAAATGTTTAGAAATGAGATTACAAGATTATATGTGAATCTTTGCCACCAAAGTGTACAAAAAGTTGACATTTTCAGATGTCTCTTAAAATAAAATTTGGACACTCATTTAGGGACATAGGTAGTAATTGAATAAATTAAAATATCTATTCAGCATACCAGAATATTACTGCGGTTATTTTTTCTCATTGCCATTCTGTTCATATCTTCTTTTCTGCAACAAGCTATTCCGTTCGTCTCAAATTTAATATCAATTTTTTTCAATATATAATATGAATTTGATTAAAAGCAAAATTTGTTTGTTTTTTTTTTTTAAATTTATTTTGTGACGAAAGCATTACAAAGTATACTTTAAAAACTATTGTGAAATCCGAGTTTCTATGTTTTGAGGAGATACAATTTACATTCAAATTATTGATATATAGCTCTATAGGACTTCAATTTTTGATAAGGTGTTCGGGTTTTAAATTCTTTTGTAAAATGTAACTATGAAATCACTATCATTTTAATGGAGGAGAATAGAATAATTTATGGGAACTGTGATACTAATATTGGTTAGTCTAATTACTAAGTATTACTGTTACACAATCTTATGAAATCACTAAATTTGTCTTTTTCATTATCGTGTATTAATCTCTCATGTAAATTTGTCACTATTGATTTTATTTTATTTTACTTTATTTTTTATAGGATTTTAAACACTAGGAATATCATGTTTAAAAACTATCATTAACTTTAATTGCATTTTGACATATGCCTTCATTTATAATTCGTAAGTAATTAATTTTTTTATTCTCCGTCGAATATCGACGGGCTACTTACTAGTTAGAGAATATAAGTGGGCTGTATGGTGTACAGTTCACCTTTTGATGAATAAGACGTTGTACTATCTATCTCTATCTAAAAAATGAATGTTTGAAAAAATATTTATATTTATTTATTTTTCATGAAACACAAATTTAGAAATAATATGGACATTTTTAGCACGGAGGGAGTACAATACAAAACTTTAAAACATGTTCGAGTTTATTGCCATATGACCCTACGTACTATTTCATTTTTACACTTTAACTTTTGTACTACGGGATCAACCATTGTTACATACCTACTATCCAAAAAGGAACCAAAATAACCAAAATCGTTAATAAATGACTCATTTACCCTCAATTTCCCCTTTTTGTTTTTTCAAAAATCACAGATTGATTGTTAAACATTTTTGCTTTTTTTAAAAAATAATTATTATTTTGAACTCTTAAAAAAAAAAAAACCTTATTTATTTTTATCAAGAATGTGCGGAGGAAAGGGCGTATCCTATCGTCGCCGGCCGTAACTGTTCATGTATCCGGCTCCTTCCCTCTGTATATCGTCATCTCCATCCACCATTACTCCTGGGTTACTTAATTTAACAATGCAATGTTCACAATTCAATTATGCACATATTGAAATAATCACACATGGTTTGCAGAACCCTAATCAGATTTGACCCACCCCCATTCTTCTTCTCCATTGAAACTCCCAGACCAATTCTTCTTCTCCATTGAACCGGTCATTCCAAGAAAGCGCACCAGAGTCAACCCACCCTATTCTCATTCATAGATCTGGAAGTTTCACAATCCTACCAAAGATGATCTATTCTCTGTCAACGTCGGTCAACACCCGTCTCTTTGCAATCCGGCGTCGTAGCTGTGTGTACTCTCCATCGTCGGTTCATCCCAGTCCGACAAGCCACGCCGACCGCTATTTTGCAGTCATCTTCCCCAATTTTAGGCCGGTTATTCTCTAGTTCCGGCAGTCGTGTTCTTGATTTATACAGCAACACGAATTCAGGCGCCTCCTCTACTTCCTCCGATCCGATCATCACTGCAAATTCCGGCCGTAACCCTCCTCTACGGCTCACTACAGAAACGCCGGTCTCCCCGCCGTTCACCTCCATCGCACTCACTTGACACCCCGTCAATTGCCATAGAAGGTGCAATTTTTAGAGAATTTCAATTTCAAAGTTTATAATACTGTTTGTAAAAATGAATAAAAAAATCATTTTTTGATTTTTGGAAAAACAAAAATGGGAAACTGAGGGTAAATAAGTCATTTATTAACGATTTTGGTTATTTTGGTTTCTTTTTGAATAGTAGGCATGTAACGATGGTCGATCACGTAATACAAAGGTCAAAGTGTAAAAATGGGATAGTACGCAGGGTCAAATGGCAATAAACTCAAACATGTTCGATACAATTATGTAACCTTCTTTTTGTGGTTAGGCCATTCTTCATTTGAAACATATGAGATCATTGTCTGATATGAAAATACAACTTGTGTGAGTTTATTGAGCCAGTTTTATATTTATGAGGTGCAAGTGCAAGTCGTATTCAACATGAGTTTTGAGTATATAAAACTTAGAATAATACTAGGGGCACAAAAAAGTCACAAAATATAGCTCACAAAATCCTAAGTGTAATAATTTTATCAGTGTTTTTAATTAGAGTGCGGCGGGTCCATTATCGATGCAACTAATAAAATATCGCTACCTTATTTTGTGAGCAAGATTTTGTGACCTTATTTTGTGCCCATAGCATTGCTCTAAAACTTAATGTTTTATTATCTATCACTTAATTACCTAATTTATCTTTTTGGGCTATTGGAGTAAATTAATCATAAATTGTTCTAGGTCCAATAAGCAAATGGATAGTCAAGTTTTATCCAATTTTTGATAATATATTTTTTCGGTACCATTTTTGAGCTCTAACAAATATCTCACCGGGATGAAAAAACAGTATAGATGAATAAATTAGCAAAGATAGTGTAATAAGGGATTGACGACATAATCGTTTTAGAAACAAGAAACCGGTTGCTAACGAAAATGGATGGAATGTTGTTGTGTGACACAAAGGAGGGAAATCGGGATCATCTTGGTGACTTGGTGGTGTGGGGACACATTGTTTGAAGGATGGGGAATGAGATCATCTTTTAATCGCACTTAATTTTGGGTTGACGTTAGCATTTGTGTTTGTTTCCATTAGTGCCGCCATGTTTGGAATAAATAGTTCTCATTTCATTTTGTAGGCTACGAATGTTGAGTTATGCACATTGTATCAAGGGACAATCATGTGCAACCATTGTTTAGATACTTGAGTACTACGCACTTATTCACGTTTTATAGAGGTGAATTACAAAGGATAGAATCAATTAAGGCCAAAATACGTTTACCCCCAAAGTATTCACCGATTCCCACTTTGCAACCCGTTTGTAAAGTCGGTCTGTTTGGTACCTAAACTTTCAAATTTTCCCACTTTGCACCCCAACCCTAACGAATGTTAGAAAATTTAACAGAATAGGTAACGAATGGACTAGTTTGTAAAGATTATTAGTTTTTAAGCGTCAAATGCAAAGTTTTAAATATAAAGGACTAAACATTTATTTCTTGTTCCAAAATAATTAACATTATCTTAAATTTGCTAAAATAATGTCCGTAATATCATATATTCACATTATCTTAAAAAATTAATATTTTATTTTTAAATTGGGTATTTTTATTATTTCCTTTTTAATAGAATATTGTACTTTTTTCATAAAAAAATACAATATTTTTCTAAAATAAAATAAATTAAAAAACAACGCTATAATTTTTAATTTTAAATTTTTTTTTACAAAAAATACGATTTAAAATTTTTATTTTATATTTTTAAAAAATACAAATAAAACATTGCAATGTTTTTTTTAGAAAAAAAATCTTTATTTTGTAAATATTTTTATTTAAAAAAACCATAGTTAATTTTTATTTGAATAAAAAAATATTTTTTTTAAAAAAATATTTTAGCACAAAAAATTAGTATTATTTTCAAGAAATATTAATTATTTAAGATTTAAGATAATGTTATTATTTGGAAAAAAGAAATAAATTTTTAGTACTTAATATTTAAAACTTTGCATTTTGAGCCTTAAAATCTAATAAGCATAACAAATTAGTCCATTTGTTACATATTTTGTTAAATTTTCTAACATTCATTAATGCTGGGGTGCAAAGTGGGAAAATTTGAAAGTTTAGGTACCAAACAGACCGACTTTACAAACGGGGGTGCAATGTGGGAATCAATGGATACTTTGGGGGTAAACGTATTTTGGCTGATTAACAAATTTCCAATCTTAACTGTGTGTTCTTACTCTCGGTTTAATAACCGTTCCTTTCCATTTTCTGCTTATAAGTAATACTCCTTGTCTTTTTAGTCGGTTCACTTTTGGTCAACGTGAGTAAACTTTGACCAAGCATTTAATGTCAATCTAACAATCCTAATGAAATTTTAAAAATTATTATTGATAATTTAAATGATTATTTATCAATTACAATTTTTAGAATTTCATTAGGATGATTAGATTAACATTAAATGTTTGGTCAAAGTTTACTCCCGTTGACCAAAAGTGAACAGACTAAAAAGACGGTGGGAGTATATTCTTCTCAATTGCAGTCCTAAGTTCAAATTGGTGAAGGTTCTTGTGGAGCTCAACTCCATGTCATAGTCATAATCTTATTTTCTGTAACTATATGAACCATATGAGTTGGGGGTATATTATCTCTATATTATATAGAGACATCGATCAAAGACGCGAGGAGATGTTTTTCATGAAAAAGAAACATACTTATTAAGACAGTAGTTTACTGTCTTAAATAACTTCAAATACCGTCTCTTTTTGAATTTAGGACAACACTGAGACGAAATAAGGATTTCATTTATTAGATGTCACAAATACTTTAGAGACAGCAATACAGTGACTTGCTAACATAAATATAACATGTTAAAAATAGGGACTACAAGAAAATGGTGTTTCAAAATAAAGACTATTAGAGAAATGTCGTCTCAAAATAAAGACCATTAGAGAAATGATGTCCCAATAATGTTGAAACAGAAACTATTAAAGATTGTTGTCCCAAATAAATAGTCTCGTTTTTGTAGTAGTTTCAGTAATATGTTCTTCGCTTTTTCATTGTTTTCTCAAGTCTTACTTCAGGATTCGACGCTAAAACATTTTGAATCTAGGCTTTGTTGTTTTTGTAAGGGTTAATGACAATTTAGGGCCTGAACTCAGGGGGGGGGGGGGTCGTCTATTAGGGGTCCGGAAGTTTTTTTCCGCTAGATCAGGGCTTCAAATGTGAAATTTTCGCCAGTTAAGCGCTTTTTGACAGAAAACGTTAGAAAAGTCAGTTAAGTGCCATGTGCATGGCACGTGATCATAAATCTGGATGAAATTGAAATGAAAATTTGTCAAAAAGGGTCAAACTGTAAATTTTAAAATTTGAAGGGTTAAATCCAAAACAAAACCCTACCCCTCCTCTCCCCCTTTGACGCATCTCTCACTCTCCCTCTCTCATTCCGACGCATCTTCTTCCTCTCCTCTCTCCTGCCCAATGCCATAGACCATCACCCCTACTCCGGCGAACTTTTACCTCCTATCTCCGGCGAACATTTCCCTTCCCTACCTCCGGCGTCCCCTCCCCTTACTCCTCCTCCTCCTCCTATTCCCCCTTTTCATCTAACTCCGGCCACTGACGCTGAAAAAAATCTCTGATCCACCATGTTCTCCAACTATCTCCTTCGTCTCCGGCCAACCCTCTCACAGGCGAACCCCTCCTTGTCTGCAAGCACACACACGCAGCCTCACACTTCCTCTCTCTACCTCCCTCTGATCCACCTCTCTCTCTCTCTCTCGATTCAGATTTAGATCTATATCTAGATTTGGATCGGTGCATCTCTGTGTTCGATTTTTGTATCAGTTTGTGGGAGTGTGCGTGAGTGCGTTTCTGTGTTCAATTTTCCGGCGTATATTTCAGCCTCATCTTGAACTTGTAGATTCTGACGATTTTTTACACATTCTGTGTTTGATTGAGAATATGTGTTTCAGTTTGAGTGTGAGTGTGTGTTTGATTTTATTGGGTGATTTATATGTTAATTTTCGGTGGTGGTTGTGGTGGTTACAACAGGTGGATGGTGGCGGCCAGTGGTAGCTATGATGGTTCTAAGTGGTGGAGGTGTTGGATGGTGGTGAACGGTGGTGGCTATGGTGGTTTAAAGTGGAGGATGGGTGGGTGTTCATGGAAGATGATGAGAAGGGAAATGTTTTAATAATTTTTGTTAATAATTATTTTTATTTGATAAACAGGGTGAGCTTTTCTTTTCTTTTTTCCATAAAGATGAAATTTGATGGGATTTTTTTTTTTTTTTAAATAGTGATAATTACTTTATGTTGTTTTAAATTTGGTGAATGTAAAAAGTAATTTATTATGTTCATAGAATAAAATTTAAATTTATTTATAATTTTCTTTATTTTAAATTTATTATTTAGAAAATAATCTAAATCCTTTTATATTTAATATAGCTATTAGATTACTTTGTTTAATAATTTTGATTTTTTTAATAAATTTATTTTATATATGATAATTACTTATTTTATTATATACTTGATTATTTAGAAAAAGGATTATTTTTTTAGAAAAAATATTTATTTCATTTCTGAGTTCCAAAAATTTCACTAAAGCCCTTACTAACTAATATCATTACAAATCCATCTGTTTAGTCGATCACGTGCCATGCACATGGCACTTAACTGTCTTTTCTAACGATTTCCGTCAAAAAGCCCTTAACTGGCGAAAATTTCACATTTGAAGCCCTGATCTAGCGGAAAAAAAACTTCTGGGCCCTGATACCCTTGAGTTTAGGCCCTAAATTGTCATTAACCCTTTTTGTAATGGGTACTTAAGTTTATCTGTTAGAGGTTTCGAAGTTGGAGCTTCAGGTCTGAAGTTTTACCTTTTTGGAGTTTTACGCTTGAGGAAATTTTTTCTAAGCTTTTGGAATGCTTCCCCTCTCCTCAACCCCACATTTTTCTTGGCAGGTTATGAATTCTACTAGTCTTGAAATGAAGAATGAGTGCTGATGTGAAATTGTGATATCCCTCATCCCACATCGGAAATATGTTGGAATTGAGTGTGCCATATAGAAGGACCATACACTCCTACTAAGCATCAAATCATCCATTGGACTTTTGGAGGCATGTGATTGTGATATCCCCCATCCGACATCGGAAATATGTGAGAATTGAGTGTGCTATATAGAAGACCCATACACTCCTACTAAGCATCAAATCATCCATTGGACTTTTGGAGGCCTGTTATGGGCTGTGGTTGACCCAATTGAGGATATGCTTGGTGGGCTAGTGTGTGGTACCTAGTAGCGGGTCGGGCCTTCGGGCTCGGGTCGTTAAAGAAATAGGCTTTGTTCATAATTGCTGCATTTCGTAGTTAAAAAAATGTACCATATTGTATTAACTTGTTCTTTTGGACCTTCCCCATCTATTTTTTTGTTGATATTATGAGGTAAAGATCGTAGATGGTAGAAGTTGCCAATAAATTAATAAGAAAATTTTGGGAAAAACTAGTTCTCCATAAGTTATAAAAAATCCTGTTTTTATAGGGTTTAAAGGTTAAAATTTTTTTTTTATAGCTTATGGAGGAACTAGTTTCATTAAGAGGAACATAAGTGATCAAAGGCTCAATACATGACCAGCAAATACCGATACACTCATTTTTGACACCACCAATTGGATGCTGTTGAAATTTCAGATATAAGTTCTAAGTTCTAACCCATATGTCTGATAGACAAAATTATAATACCTCGCAAGTGCACGAGCTATCGTCATAGCAATATGCAAACACAAAGGTCGATCCACAGGGACTTGGATTAATTCAAAGTTATTTAATTATATAAACATAATAAAAATAACTAATAACAAATAAAAAGATAGGTGATTAACATGAGCAAGCATATAAATGATAGTAATCGCGGAGTTAAAAGGTATTACCGTCTTTAATACAAATATCATCGGTACATCTTTTCACTTTTCACCATATTCACTTGATCACGAGATTTATTTCAATCTCTGTTTCTTCTTTCAGATTAGTTAATAGCAGTGTCACACTCACTAGAAACCCTAATCAATAATCAAATCTAACTACCACAGTCTAGATCTAAGAATTAATTGATGAACGATTTAAAAAACCAAGATCAAGAACACTTTCTACAATTATTCCATATAGATAATCGTCTAATTTTACTCACTTCACAATTTACCATGGCACATGCATAAACTATGAAGATGTTACTTGTGAATTTCTACACTGACACAGTAAATAGAAAATTCTAGCAGAGATCCAATAACACAGATAAATAGATTGATCAAATCTACAAACCCTAGAAATGGACCTAAAATAATCACAAGTAAATTTATAAATAGAGATACACAGATTGAAAAGAAAAATACATCAATTAAATAAAAAGATAAAAGTTACCTCCAATTCATAGTTGGTGAAATTGTTCTTCATAGACAAAGAACAAATCTCTCCAACCTTGCAAACCTTGCAAATATTTACTAGCTACATTATTGATCAAAAAAATACAAGAAAACTAATCGAGTATTTATAAGAGAAAACTAACCTAAACTAAAAAGGAAAAGAAATTGTAAAAAGAAAAGGAAACTAATAAACAAATTATAAACTAAATAAAATAAAATAAAATAATCAAAAGATATCATAAAGGATTAGGAAACTAAATTCCTTCTCCAACTTGGGGTAATTTTTGGACTAAATTCCGAAATTCCGCAAAGGTCCCTCATAATTTGATAATTTCCAGTTTAGTCCTTCAGCTTTCAGAAATTCCATAACAGTCCTTATGTTTCAGAAACTGCAGTTTGGTCCCTGGATTCTTCAGATTTTCACAGAAGCCCCTGACCTTTATAAAATTGCCCAATAAGCTCTTTTTCTCCCTCTTTCTTGTAAATTGAGCACATAATCACCCTATACAACAAAAACACAAAAATACCCAAATCAAATAACAAAAGCTTGAGAACAAAGCAATAATTAAGCTTATAAATATCTAATTAAATGAGTAAAAACTCACTCATCAATGTCTGAAGGAACCTAAGTACGAGAAAGGATTGGGACGCTATTGAATCCTTATTTAATGATAATAGTGTTAGATATTTTTATTTGGGTTACCATTAGTTGTGTATTTATTACTTTTGACAAAACGGGTTAACAACTTTAGTCCTATTTAATACTACCTCTGTCCCTAAATGAGTGTCCAAATTTTATTTTAAGGGACACTGAAAATCTTAACTTTAAGTACAATTTGCTAGCAAAGATTCATATATAATCTTGTAATCTCATTTCCAAACATTTAGTTTTGCACGTATAAAGAAACCGGTGAAAAAAATTTCGAAAAAAAAACATTTAGGGACAAAGTTATGAAAAAAAACACTCATTTTGGGACAAATATTTCTTGAAAATGGACACTCATTTAGGGACAGAGGGAGTAGAACAATGCACGATAAGCCCAATTCTTCTTATGATCTATTTATGTGCTTGTGGAATGGAGTTAAGTGTAGGCTTTATCTCAATTTGAGTCAGTGATGAAAATGACACAAAGTGGAGTTCCTACTGAATCAGGATATTAAAGTCCTAATGGAAATAGTTATTTGTTTCCTTAGAGGAAAAGGAATGCTAGGTCCCTTTCCCGGCTTCCCGCTATAAAACATTGGGCCTATAAATATTGGTATTCCTTCGAGCCACCAGCCATAGAGAAAAGCAGGGAAAGAAGATATAGGTACATAAACACCCTGAATGATCATTCAATATTACATCGTGATTGTAAGTGTCAATTAGAACCTGAACCGTTCCATTGGTTGGGAACGACTGTGACTATAAGGACCATCCTATATAGAGACATAACAATCTTAGACGTGAAATGATTTTGATCGAACTATGCCACCCGTGATTGTTCATGATAGCTGGTATATATTTAAGCTTTAGCAATGTTTAATTACTTAAGTTAAAAAAAATCTATCAGAGGCTTTTGAGTTGGAAATTTGGTCTAAATCATTTTGTGAGCTTTTGGCATGGCATGTCATTCGTTCAGCTAGTCTTAAAATGACGAACGGCTGCTGATGTGAAATTTGCTTTGTTTGTAATCGCTGCGTGTCGTAGTTTCATAATGTTTGTTGCGACAACCTCTGATGCTCGGACTCTTTAGTTTACCCCGCCGTACCCGTGACGGACACTCCTATTTTATTGCAGTCAACACGAGTCCAGCGAGGTCAACCAAAGAGTCCGAGCACCTTAGGCGACAACTTGTTCTTGGGGACCTTTCCTACGTGAAATTAGTGGCGGATCTAGATCCCATGAGATTTTCTTTTCAAGAGGGTCAATATAGTAAATTAAAAAAAATTATAAAAGGTAAATTTGTAAAAATTACGAAAGTCAGGAGGGTCCAAACTAGGGCTGGATTAATAGGTATACCAGTTATATTTTGCTTGTACCATGTACCAATGTACACCCAAACTTAACGGGGAAAAAACAAACGGCGTTAGGAGGAGAGACCTCCCATGCAACAAATAGATAGTTTAGTGCAAGGAATGGAACGAAAAATATAGTTTATGTATGAAATCCACAATAGGCTTATAGTTAAAGTGATTTTTTGATGCAATTTTGTCTAAAATTTTATACTATGCAATATCTTAGAACATGTTCGGTACAATTCTATATATTACCTTATGCGTTTTATGCTGTTTGTCATACCTTACGTGTTTACACTATTCATCATGTGAAATGTAACGCAATGCTCATTTGTGAACGGTGAAATGCAAACGCAAGTCATATGAGTTTATTGAGCCAACTTTTATAGAAGTGCAACTACTATGATTTCATTTCATACATACAGTTGATGATTCACATGAGTTTTAAGCATATAAAAATGAATATCTATAACTTCAATATTGATCATAACTTTTGGATTTTGAGCTTATGGAGTAAATTAAACAAAGAACATTATACTTCTGGCTTGATAATTAAATCAGATGGATAATACAATTTTATTAAATATTTGAAAATACTTAATTCACTACAAGAAAAAACACTTTCTGCGACTGCCAAAAGTCATCTCATAATCTAGAAAAACCATCACGGAATGCTTACGCGACTGGGAAAACAATCGCGAAGGCAGTCGCGAAAAGCCTTGGAGACTGGGAAAGCAATCGCGTTAGCTCATTCTTTTTGGAGGTTGCATTCGCCATCGCAATTTTTTTTTAATTGGAAATGCCGTCCCGTTAGCTTCTTTAAAGGGATGGCTTTTGAAATCGCACATTCTAAAGATAAAAGATAACCCAATCATCTAATTTGTGATTGCTTTGTCCATCGCATTAGGTCCCCATCGAATTTGTTTCCAGAATTTTCCTGCTTGTTGGCACTAATTGATCCTTATATTGAGGTATAAAACTTAATAATAATTCATTAGACTGATATGAAAATAAAATAATACTACAACATAATTATCCATAATCAACATTGACACTTGTCCAATAATATTCATCCCCATCACATTTGTTCAAAATTATATATATAATCATGTTGGTTTCATCCAAAAATAACAATAAGCTTACTAAGATATACTAGTACCAAACAGCTAGACAAAGCACAAACAACAATCAGTTTATAGTATACTATATACTAGTCCCAAGCAACTCGACTAGTTGCCTCTTCTTCAGATGATTCTTCTCCATAAGCATTGTCCAGTGATTTACAATTTCCAGCAACAATAGTTGATAGTTGAAATCGGTATAGAGGAAAATATGGGAAGAACAAATCAGTTTATTTTCCCTTGATTCCAAAAGCCGCATATGTTACAATATATACAAGAACTCTTCCTTGAATAATAAGTCTCCTACTCCTACAATTTAGCTTACAACATAAATCCCTACCTAATTTACATGCTATCAAATAGGAAAAAGATATACAAAGAAATAAGAAGAGATATCCCAAAAGTATATGGAGATCTCGGAAATCTCGGTGTAGTATCTCAACACCCCCCCTCAAGTTGGAGCGTGTAAATCACAAACGCCCAACTTGCCTAGAAGATGTAGAAATTGTCGACTGCCCAATGCCTTAGTAAGAAGATCAGCCAACTGTGAAGTCGTATGTACATAGGCAGTTGTGATGACATTTGACTGAACAGCATCACTGACAAGATGACAGTCAACCTCAATATGTTTGGTTCGCTCATGATGGGCAGGATTTTGGGCCATATGTAATGCGGATTGACTATCACTCAGAACAGTCATAGGAGCGGAATGGGAAATGCCGAATGAGCCAAGCAAACTACGTAGCCATTTTAATTCACACGTGGCACTTGCCATAGAACGATATTCCGCCTCGGCTGATGATCGTGAAATAGTAGTCTGTTTCTTGGTTTTCCAAGAGATTGGAGAGTGACCCAAGAAAACGAAATAAGCTGTAAGAGAGCGCCGAGTAAGAGGACAACTTGCCCAATCAGAATCACAATATGCTCGGAGATGAAAAGCTGAATCAGAGCGCAACAGAATACCTTGACCCGGACGATTCTTCAGATACCGAACAACACGCAAAGCGGCTGTCCAATGGGCCTTCTTAGGCCGAGTCATAAATTGTGCAAGAGTATGCACACTGTAGGATAGCTCTGGGCGAGTAATGGTAAGGTAAATAAGTCGACCCACAATTCGCCTATAAGCCTCAGGATCCCGTAAATCATCGTCTTCAATCAAAGCCAAACAGTGATTCTGCTCAATAGGAGTAATGGATGGACGTGCTCCAAGAAGACTAACCTCAGACAGTATATCAAGCGCATACTTGCGCTGGGACAGAAAAATACCATCAGGATGTGTCGCCACCTCAAGCCCCAAGAAATACTTAAGACGCCCAAGGTCTTTCATGTGAAAACAATGACTAAGATATGCCTTGAATCGGTTAATAGCAACCGAATCATCCCCACCAATAACCAGGTGTAGACACCCCGCCTTGGACCGCTCACCCCGATTGCACACTTGATTTTGTGTTTCTCCCTCTTTTAAGTGTTTCCTGTTAGTTTCTGTTACCTTGGTTAAGTTCCAGACGGACTCCGTTAAGTCCCGGGACTAAACTGAATAACAGTTCTAACTTTCTAGTCCATTCTGTCAAAAATCGCTTCTCAGAGTCGCGCGCCTCCGCCCCTTGAGGCCAGACGCGCGCGCCTTCCGCCGCCTAGGTGGGATGCGCGCGCTTCTGGGGCGTGCCAGTTACAGATTCTGCCCAAGAATCTCTCACTTGCTCATTATACATGATTTTGCCCGGGAAAATTTCTTGGAGACTCCGTTTGGCTCCAAAAACAGTCACTTTTCAACTATAAAAACCCCTCCAATCCATCATTGGAGGAGGACTTGGAAAATCATTACTTTCAAACCTTTTACTCACTTCTTTCATAGACTTTTCTTGGGACTTCTTCAACAAAGTATTCAATCTCTTCTTCAAGGCTTCACAAGAGATTCTTTTTGAAGGATACTATAGGTAAAAGTCTTAAACATTTCTCCTCTCCTTCTTCTTCTTCTTCAATCAAATGTGCAATCACCCAAAATCATTTGGGACATGACACCAACGGCTCTTTCATTACATTGAATTGGCCTAGGAGTCATCTCCCTACATTTCAAACTCTAAAACCCCTTTTTATCATCATTTTAATAGGAAGAACACATTTATCTTAAAACTTGAATTATGAACAAACAAGACCGACTTTGCTCGGGCGAAATGGGTGTTTAAGTACTTCCCATTTCGTAACCTAACCCCCGAACCCCCTCATCTCAAGAATCTTTGGTTTCGTAATCAATAAAAAAGGCTATTTTCTTAGGTTTTCTCGCGTTCCTCTAAAACGTGGGTGGCGACTCTTAAAATCAATTAGACATCCTAAGTAATTCGCGCGCTCTAGCCAAGCCGTGGTTCCCCGGGGTATCTACACCAGGTCATCAACATAAACCAGAACGTGTTGAGATACTACACCGAGATTTCCATATACTTTTGGGATATCTCTTCTTATTTCTTTGTATATCTCTTTCCTATTTGATAGCATGTAAATTAGGTAGGGATTTATGTTGTAAGCTAAATTGTAGGAGTATAGTCTTATTATTCAAGGAAGAGTTCTTGTATATATTGTAACATATGCGGCTTTTGCAATCAAGGGAAAATAAACTGATTTGTTCTTCCCATATTTTCCTCTATACCGATTTCAACTGTTGTGTCTTCGGTCCATTCCCCAACGAAAATCGTTCCTTCAAATCATCCCACAAAACCTTCGCCTCGTCCACATAGGTAATGGTGGATCGAAGGGTTGGTTCCATCGTATTAAAGATCCATGAAACAATCATGGAATTCACTGTCCACCACTGGTCTGCTTCATCAGCATCATCAGGACACGGGATTCTGCCATCAATGAATCCGGTTTTTGTCTTCGCTCAAAGCGATCCTTTGAAAACTCGTGCCCATTCTTCATAATTCTCACCCTTCAACTGAACATGGGTGATGATCATTCCTGGATTGTCATTTGAAGAAAGAAAATAGGGAGATCTCTTTTCTTCCTTGACCTCCTTTCCTTTGCCGGAATTTTCAACTCCGGATCTATGAACTTCGTCGTCGCCGGCCATGGTTCTTGATAAAAAAACTGGGCTCTGGTGCCAAGTTGAAATCGGTATAGAGGAAAATATGGGAAGAACAAATCAGTTTATTTTCCCTTGATTGCAAAAGCCGCATATGTTACAATATATACAAGATCTCTTCCTTGAATAATAAGACTCCTACTCCTACAATTTAGCTTACAACATAAATCCCTACCTAATTTACATGCTATCAAATAGGAAAGAGATATACAAAGAAATAAGAAGAGATATCCCAAAAGTATATGGAGATCTCGGAAATCTCGGTGTAGTATCTCAACATTGATCATGTTGTGTTTCAGCTTGTACCTTCACTAGTGCACATATTTAGGATTATTTTGAGCAGCCATGTGCCCCCACAAAACTCATGTGCCCCCCAAAAAACTCGACAACTTGCATCTAATTCAAATTAATCAAAACGTAAATGTCTTCTAGCAAACAGGACTAATCGCATTCTTCTTCACCTCAAACCTATATCTAAACAACAAAGATAGTTGAAACGTAAGATAATTAACTAGATTCTTTTAACTGGAAACAAAGAATTGTCATGAACAAGGCATTAATAAAATGTAAATTAGGATCCTAAACGTGATTAGTTCCTTAAAAAAGACTACTGACCTCGTAAGAAAAGGGAAACAAGAATAACGGTTGAAAACAATGTCAGACAAGCAATTAACTTGGGATAAAAGTGTATTAATTAGCTAAGTCGTATATGCTTGCAAATTGGAGCAACTTTATGCAGCAAAATCAGCTTTTAAAATGAATGTAAGTACATAAATCTATGTATAAATCATGGTTGACAAGAAACTAAAAAAACCAATATAGTAGCAGACTTGTACCAAAAAATAACTACTACCTTTGTTCCTAAATGAGTGTCCAAATTTCATTTTAAGGGACATAACTTTTTGTACAATTTGGTGACAATATTCATATAATCTTGTAATCCTCTTTACAAACATTTAGTTTTTGCAAGTATAAAGAGACCGATGAGAAAAAAATTCGAAAAAAAAAAACATTTAGGGAAAAAGTTGTGATCAAAATGGACACCCATTTTGGGACAGAAAATTCCTAAAAATGGACACTCATTTAGGGATAGAGGGAGTAATATATAGTAGCAGAACACCAAACTACAGAATCACAGAAAATAATCTAAACTTAACACAAAATTTATATGTGCATATACTCCCTCCAAACAAAACTACTACCTCTGTTCCTATATGAAGGTGCAATTTTCATTTTATAGAAAATTCGTAAAGTGGTTAATCTTATGCACATTTAGTAGTATAAGTACATAAAAACTCTTAATGGTATCATCACGTTGAAATATATGTGTCAATGTGAATCAATAACACACATTCAATCAATTCAGCAATACATAATAAATAACAAAATGTACCTTAGTTATTGGCTTCCTCTTCTGAGCAGCTTCTCTTTCTTGGACTTGATTCATTGAGCCTTAAACAACAAAGTCATCCTCCTATCCACGAACGAAAACCAGATGATCTCCTTCTTGCTTTATTAATATAGGAAGTGGGTCATTGGACTGCAGTTGACAAACAGAATACTAAGTTGGGATTTAATACGATCAAGATAGGAAAATGAAAAAATAAAAAAGTAATTGTATAAAATATGTTGCTGCACAGACAAAAAAACTCAATTTGTGTTCCTCCGTTTAAAAGGACTCTTTACCACCAAAGGCTAATTAAGATAAGTAACTAATGTCACCACATAAGCCGCCTGCAAGAATCAACAAGCATCAACGGTTCTACTATTAAAAAATGGTGTCTTTCATATTAAGCAAGGAAGAGGAAACATAGTGCACAACACTACTTGTTAAATGAAAACTCAACTTGAAATAAGATACTGAATAAATGAAAGGTGGTGTTAACTTTGTTTGAGGCGTTTATTGAGTTCCCTGTAAAAGAAGATAATGAGCATATATCCAAAACACGAAACAGGGGTCTTAAAACATCAAGGTTCTGTACACATTTCAATCTGCACACACCACACACTCGCACGCACACAGACACACACGCGATTGCACGCAGATAGACACACATACACCATCACACAGACAAAGTCCTCTGAATACAGTTCAATCTGCAAATGGGCTAAGGATTTTTAGCCATGAATTCAGCAAGTAGTATTATGAGAAAAAACCCATTAATTCCCGCACCTCACTCCAATAAAATAAAATAAAATAAAATTTGAAGAGAAAACCCCATAAATTCCTCTGAATAAAGATTTTTTTTCAAAGAGAATGCATTGAGCTTTCCCCCAAAATATTTTTAGGCGTAATAAAAACCCTAGATATGTGATTCATAGTTTAATCACACTCAAATTTTAGAGAAATCAGATGGTGATTTGGGTTGTAATAACAACCCTAGTTGATAGAGAAAAACAAGTGAATCTTGACAAAAGACATAAATCGAGACAGAGAGAGAAAGAAAATCACCTTATTTTGTCGAGAGCATCACGGCCACGGTTTATCAACAACCCTAGTTTGTAATAAAGGGAGAGAGGAAGACGACATGAGATTGTAATCAAGCGAGAGATGAAAACAACCTGAGAATAGAGACAGACATATCGAGCGAGAGGAGACATGGAGAGTTAAACAGAACAGATGGAAAACTATAAACTATTTTTTATGCCCAACTGCATCTGGTCCTCCGCACAGACATTGTTCACCATCTCGGGTCCCGACAGCCTACTCACACTCGAACCCTTCTTACAAGATCAAGGTCAGTCGGTGGTACACCCCGCGAGGTGGATTCCCCCAATCAGCTCCATTGTGCCTTACATATTCACTTGCTCGTGACTCACAAACATATCAAACTCCTTGGTTCGCGTTTCATGATGGACCAAATGGGATGCCCGCAGGTCGCTGCCAGGAGAGCGCATGTGCAGAGTCACGCCATGAGGGGGGACACTGCCAACTACGATCGGCGAGGTAAGCTCTCGTCGTTCTACAACTGGAAGCTACAACTGGCAGGGGCGCCGCTTTTGTGTAGCGTAGTAGCTTTCCGAATTTTCGATTGATGATAGGGGTCGAATTACCAAAAACCTCTAGCTCAACAACATTTCTTTCCTAAAGCCGCTTCTACCCTAAGAGAAATAATATAATGACGAATGAAGATATTAGTGAAAGTTCATTTTACACCTTAGTCTCTACCATTTTAGAGGATTCAAGTTAGAAATGATGTTGCTTTCTAGTTTAGTGTTAGTCTCTACCATTTAAGTTAATTACCCTAGTTAGGAATATAAAAAAAAAAAAAAAAATCAACAAAAATAGTAATTCTATTGAACATCTAGTGGCAGATGGGCAACGAATGAATTGGAGAAGTACAAAACAGAGTCATACGAACAGTATATAACTGTTGAGAATGGCAGAAAAAGAGAGAGGCGGAGGTTTAAACTATATCGTACATCAAGAAATGTAACAAACCATACAAGGGAAAGTAACTTATAAGCTAGTGAATCTAACAAATAAAAACCCATACCATCTAGCCATGTTATTTTCTTTCCCTTTTCAAACATATGCAACATACTGTAGCCATTTTTACCTAAATAATTACCTGATATGCTACTTCAAACAAGTCCGCTTTCATTATGATGTTAGCATACATACTACTCCAACACTATCAGGAGGGCGACACTCACGTGTGTCAAACAACTAAATGCTTTCTCATAACATGTCAGAGATGCAAAGGTAAGTATCGAATAAATCACCAAAAATTAATGATGTCATAGATGCAAAGGTGAGTGTCGAATAAATCACCAAAGATTGTTTAAAATTTTATGGGTGGGGATAGCATGATTTCCATATAAACTTCAATGTCCACATATGATGTTTTCTGGAATAAGAAGATGGGAATCTTTATACCCCCTCTGTCCCAAAATGATCTTCTCATTTGTCATTTCTCATGTCCCAAAAAGTTTTTCACGATTCTTCAATTTAGGCTTAAAAGTGCATAAACAAAACATGGCTAGTGAAGCAAGTGTTCATATCCTTAAAAAGTTTGAATAGTCAAACGCGAAGATCATTTTGGGACGGAGGGAGTATAATACAATTAATTTCCCAATTTATGAGACATATAGACTAGTTAGCTTATCAGTAACATGCCATAACCTACTTGCTCGGAGAAAATGGTCCGCGGGGCACTATCATGCATCATGCTAGCATCGCTGCTTCTAATGAATGAAAAGGGGAGAAAATATAAGGTCACACACAAAAGAAAACCGGTGCAAATGCAAGAAGTTTGTGACTAAACAGAAAGTTTTTATTCTAGGAGAATTTGCAGTTAACTACAAAAGCCATCTTTTTCAAAGTTGGGGTTAATAAACCCTTTATTTGGCGATTGATCCACTTGAGTTCCCACATCTTAGCTACGAAAAAACTTGCGGTATAGCTAGAGTCTTTAGTTCACTCTTAGCTGACAGAAAAACTGAATAGTCCGTCATTGTTTTATCTTTCATAGACACACATGCTTTGAAGTCTATCGCATTTGGGACAAAATGTTATCTCCTATGCAAATTCCGGTGTTGATACCATAGTTATAAATCCCGTCCCGGCTAGCGCACCGTTTTTTTCATTGGGACGGGACGTACCGGTACCGGTGTGTACCGTTGTACCGTACCGGGTTTATCGCATTTTTAGTTTTTTCATAATTTTATATAATTTATATGTACTAAAAAATAGTATCATTTACTATAATATTCAAAAAAAAAAAAATCTACACTATTGACAATATTTCTTTTGTAATTGACTTATTGACAAATTTTTAATAATATTTTAATTTATGAGAAATGATTATCAACGAAATGGGCAAAATAAAACTTCTAGACTAAAAAATGAATTGGTGTAAACAAGGACAATGGGTGTCAATGAGCTGTGTACCCACTTCCCAATACATAACTTCACGTCCATTTCAATGTTTTCCAACTTCCAAAGTATTCAAATGTCTATCTTCCAAAGTTTTTCTTTCTCTGTACAACTTCCACCCCCCCCCCCGCCCCATTGAAATCTCTCTCTCTCTCTCTCTCTCTGTGCGTTCTTTATATCTCCCCGGCGAGTAACAGACTAACAGCTCCCCCATCCCTCTCCTCAACTCCAGTGTCATCTTCTACCCAGCACCATTTGCTTCTTCGCTTCAATACTGACTCTCCAAGCTTCAATCACCTGCCTCCTTCTCCTCTACCGCCGACAGAGCTCTTCTTGCCCATCTCTCTCTTGTTTTACACTTTCAATTTGTGTGCCGGCCGGAACAGTCATTTCGGCCGGTTCAGACCGGTTTCAACCGGTATGGGCCGGTTCTGAACGGTTCTTAAAGTGGGACGGAATGTTAGCCGTTCCGCACCGGTTTCTGACCGGAACGGTGCATACCGGGCGGTACGGACCGGTACGGGACGGAATTTATAACTATGGTTGATACACTTCAATGGCATTCGATTGCTTGGTCTTCTGTTTAGCACACCTTTTGAGAAGTATGCTGGAGTACAAGGTAACTGTTTGTTCAGGTGTTTGCAATCTATATAGTATACCTTGAAAGAAATCCAATGTTCTAAGTTAATAAATAATCTATACTGTGCATCTTATATACTCCCTCCGTCCCAAAATGATCTTCATACTTTTTTCGTTGTTATTGCGAAGGAACTTTGAGCAATAATTTTAGGTTGATTTAAGTGTCCTAATGAAAATCTAAAATTTGTTATTGATCCACCATCAACAATAATATCAATAACAAGTTTTAGATTTTCATTCGGACAATTGAATCAACTTAAAACTATTGCTCAAAGTTCCTTCGCAATAACATCAAAAAAAGTATGAAGATGATTTTTGGACGGAGGGAGTATAATTTTTCAAAAATGGTGTTCGAGTTTCAGAATCAAAGAGCAAGCAACAACCAAAAACTATTTCACACAAAGCTCAGTTACTATTTGGTGAATTTGGGAAATGATGAGATCCACATCATACATAGAATGAATGATAAGCTAACTCCCTTATACGTATGAATCATTTTTATATTCCTTTATTCCTAGTATTTGATTCCCAAAGAAGAGTAGATATCTCATGCATATCCTTCCGGATATTAATCTTGCATTTATGGTCTTATTAAAAGTACAATCCAGACAGGTGCTCTTCGCTTTGTGGATGAACGAACAAGAAAAAAGCACAAGGCACAGGTTGGGTACTCCTAGGACACTGAGACAGAATTTTCAAAAACATCTGAATCGAAGAACAAAGGTTTTGTGTGTCGTCTCGCCCTAATTTGCAGTCAGTCGAAAGTCTCATATTCGAGAGTTGTATTGCTAATAACAAGGCTTTATTTAAATTAAATTTTATATTTATCCCTTCACCCTCAAAATTATCAATTTGGCCTCCAGATGTGTCCTAGCGTGTCAAAACTGTCGGAAAAATAAATAAATAAATAACTGTTGAACTATTGGAGTAACAATCGGGCCTAGGAGAGGTGTGGCCGTGTAAATTTTGTGGTAGGAGTTTTTCTAGGAAAAATTGAAAAAACAATCATTCACCTAGTCACTTTCTGTGGATTTGATCACCAAACTCATCTTTTTTGTATCCAACACATCCAACTCGTTCTTTTTTGCGTTTGTGGCCATTATCACTAACTCTGTTACATTTTCTCCATTACATTTCCCATGTGCCATTTCACGCGACTTTTTTCAAGGGTATTTTTGGGAGATCAATTATTGTTGACTATAAGGGTAAAATAAGAGCAAACTAAAATTAAAAAAATATCAAGGGATTTAGATCCTGAAGTGAAGGACAACTGGTAAAAATATTCCATCCCAGTTCCCACAACCCATGTTGTCTTCTTCGTCTCCGCTAACGGCGCCGGCGCGGCCTTCATATGTATACCCTGGAATTGTCTTTCTTCCTCCTCCTCCTCCATATCCTTAAACTTTCCCAACATTCTCCCTTTTTCTCAAACCAGACACCATCACGGACATTTCGGCTCCGATGTGCTACTCAAATCTGGATTCAATAGCACACCATAAGGGTGTGGGCCAACATCAGATTCACTAACAATGTTCAGCAATGAAACTTGATTTCCCTCAGATTTGTTTTTGAGTAATTTTTTATGTGGGTATATTTTTCTGCAAATCGGTGAGGGTTATGATTTTGGATTTGGGTATATTTTTCTACAAATCAATGAAATCAGCAATGTTGATGACAATAGGAATTCAAAGAATCATCCAAATATACAACTAAGCTGGAGAGAAAAGAGAGGTGAGATAGAGAGAGAAAGAAAGAGACAATGGAGTAGTTTGTACAGGTAATGAAGGGAGAAAGAGAGAGAGAGAGTAGTTTGAATGTTAGAACAAATGAAACCGATCAATGTGTACAATGATCTTGGTGTTGATTTAGATGGAGTAGGGTTATTGTTGATGTTGGCTAAGGATTGGGCGGTGGAGATGGCGGTGGACAGTGAGGGTGTGGTTTTGAAAAGGTCAACCATATGTTACAGCATGTGCATTTGAAAATCAGGGAACAAAGACTGGATGTGTTGGATACAAAAAAAATGAGTTTAATGATCAAATCCACAGAAAGTGAATAGCTGGGTGATTTTTATTTTTATTTTCAATTTTTCCTATTTTCTATTACAAGATATGTTCCCCTATCCCCCCCCCCCCCCCCCCCCCCCCCCCCCCAAAACCACCTTTCGAAATTTTGAGAGCCTACCACTCAATAATAAATCATGCTAACTATTTTGTGTAAACTTTGTAGACTGGACATAATGAATTGTCTGTTAAAAGTAGTTGCTTTTCTTGAACATAAATGTTTCAGCCCACTCATCTCATGTGATTCTTTCACTAGCTCTCTAAGTGTTTTGCGTGGAGCCCGCTACTGGGAACAGCTATTCTCAAGCTCTGACATAACCTTAGGCAATGACCCTAACAAAATTAAATAAAAATAATCTGTAACTGCATCATACCTGCGGTAGTCATGGTCAACCTTTGTTTGCATACTGAATTCGAATATTCCAACCATCCAATAACTGAAAAGAATCATTAACCACAATATCACTATCAGTAATTCTCTCACAGGAAAAAGGCATTTGACTTTAAAAAATGATCCAGAAACTTGCAGAGGCGGAGGTAGGAGAAGGCTTACGGGGGCAATTGCCTCCATTGGTTTTTCAAAATCCACTATTTTAGTAATACACATTTGTATAGATATTGCTTTTTACCTTAAAATTGATATTTTGCCTTCCTTTGCACTTAACAAAAAATAACACTATATTAAATCTTTGCCCCCTATAAAATAAGTTTAGTCACTAAATTATAATATTTTCTATTCAAAATAAATTTTGCCCCCGTTTACAAAAAAATCTGGCTCCGCCACTGCTTCCAAGATACCATCACATTTCCCCATTTACCTGGCCATCCATTTCTTCTAAAGCTTTGGTGGCTGCGTTTTCAGAAGTGAACCGCACAAACCCATATCCTTTTGATCTTCCATACACATGATCACATATGACTTTAACTGCAAAGTAAGACAAAGTCACTCACATCAAACACTTCAATGAAAAGAACAGAGAGTTATTGGGTCAAGTATGGGTTCGTATTACCTTCAACTATTTCACCATATTTTTCAAAAGCATCCTTTAGAATTGGTTCATTTGTGTCATAAGAAAGACCTGCCATACAAGCATTTATCATATCAAGAACTGATTCAAAGTAAAATGCCAAGCACAAAAAGCAACATCTGCTGGTGCTTAATCTTTAAAGTGTTACATACACAAATCAGAATTATTAAACAACTTTTCAAGAGTGGAACATGAATTATTGAGTGCAGAAAGCTATTAGTTTCCCCAAGTACTATGCGATATTCCATTGCGATGAACAGGAAAGAATGGAATGAAGGTTAACACTGGACGTAAGGAGCATTTGACACATAAATGAAAAGACTATATGCATGGAATTCAACATAAATTGCATTAGGGAGCAAGGAAGAGGACATTCATGATTGTATCTAATAAATAGCCTACAATCATATAAACATAGGATAAGGTAATCAACCATCCAATACCCATTTGGAGTATAAACATCATACACACAGAAACATACATTTTTCCTTCCATCAATTCTTTTGTGGTAAAACATAAACTTCTGACAAAGGTCACGGGAAACTGCAAAACAACAGCATAGGCGTGGTTTAACTGATCCCTTTCCTCCAACCCCAGACCTTTAGTGAAACCTTGCATCCCAATTTGGTTTTTGAAACATTGATGATAATAATTTTACAAAAAGAAACCTAAAGGAATGCTTGGGAACTTGATACACAAAGAAAGAGGAAGCAGTAGCAGAAAGAAGACTGAGGTCCGGTCGGACCCACACTAATACCCGGCCGGACCCTCACTGAAAAAGGACACTCCCAGATTTTGAAACATGGTCGGGTCGGACCAGACCATATACCCGGCCGGACCTTTGAAAAATATTGTTTTCTGAAGACTTGGTCCGGTCGGACCCCCATAAACACCCGGCCGGACCTCTCGTAAATTCACTATTCCGCAGACTTGGTCCGCCCGGACCTCTTCTACACCTGTTCTGAAGCAATGCCTCCCAGAGGTGCCTTTTGGGGTTGAATCCGGGAAAGGACACTCCTTTTAGCCCCATTGCCTATTTAAGAAGGCACTTTCAGTCTTGAAAAACATCTAGAAATTATTGTAAGATTACTATAGCAAATTCTTAGCTCAAATATTATCATTTATATTCAGCTTTTGTGTAAATCACAAGAGGTGTTCTTGAGTGCATTTGAAGTAATAATACATTGAGGTTTATTTTCAGCCATTCTATCTTCATTAAATCTGAATAAGTTTCTCTTTCCCTTCTTCTTACTATTTATGTCTTATTCATATTTTGTTATAATAATGGCTTGTGAGTAATCCCCCATATTCTTGGGGTTGGAAACTCAACAATGATGTGTCCTTTAATATAAATCATGCTCTCTTTTCTTCTCTTCATCTTAAAGCAATTTCTTCATATTGTACTTAAATGCCTACGACCACGATGACGTCCTTGCTCGTATGAATTCTAGTTAGTCAAGAGAAGTACCAAGTGGAGAATCTTGACTAACGGAACCATATGAAGTAACTGGGTTTCTATTAATCACGAGAGTAGATTAATGGCCTAGGGATGTTCCTTGAGTGGAAAGTATGTCGATTTTATAAACTTAACGGAATCTTACTAGTCTATGGGCCATAAGAGATAGGGCATAGTTAGTGAAGAATACAAACACTACTTGCTTGATCGTGAGAAGTAGTGTAGGCCTAACATACCATCCTTGTTTTGAAATGAAACTTTAATTTAAAAAGAGCATGATTACTTGATGAACATATGTTGTTTGAGTCCCAATCCCGAGGATTCTTTAAACATAAGTGTTTTCAATCCAAGTTAGAGTAGTTTGCAATTTATTTCTAGTTAGTGACAAACCATTTTACTCCCAATCATTTCTTTTAACCATCTTTTATACAAAAGGAAAGATTTTCCAAAGTAACAATTGTCTCCGTGGGATCGACCCGTACTTGCACCTTTCTATACTATCAATAACCCGTGCACTTGCGGTATTTATAACTAAGCCGTGTATTTCGGCCTAACAAGTTTTTGGCGCCGTTGCCGGGGACAACGGTTTACTTTTTAAATTTTTGCTTTCTATTTTCTGTTTTTATTTTTTTTATTTAACATCTCTTTCGAAGATTTGTTATCTTTTTCATTAGGTACTTTAGAGGTTTATGAAAAGAACCCGGATCTCCCTTGAAGAATTCGATCCGGAACCTGAAAGAACCTTTCACGAAAGGTTAAGAAGATTAAGAGAAGTACTTGAAAGAGAGATGGCACAGAACGGAGAAGGAGAACCCGTTACACCACCACCTAGAACCCTACGGGACTTCGTCAATCCGAGTACCCCGGGAACTAGGACACCAATTGTTGTACCAAACGCCGATGCGGCCCATTTTGAAATCAAACCACAACTTCTACACATGGTCATGAACAACCAATTTGGCGGCTCGGCACTTGAAGATCCCCACCTTCACATCCAATCTTTTTTGGAATACTGTGACACCACCCAAATTCTCGATGTCACACTGGAGGCTATAAGGATGCACCTTTTTCCTTTCTCACTCAAGGATAAGGCAACGCAGTGGTTGAACTCGGTCCCTCATAACTCATTAACAACATGGGACCAAGTTCAAGAGGCGTTCCTTGGACGTTTCTTCCCACCATCTAAGACCGCTCAAATCCGTACTAAAATAACAAATTTCAGTCAAAACGGAAATGAGTCTCTTTATGATGCATGGGAGCGTTACAAGGAACTCTTGAGGATGTACCCACACCACGGCCTTGAGAAGTGGTTGATCGTGCACACCTTTTACAACGATCACATTCAAAACAAGGGAGACTATAAATGCCGCCGCAGGAGGAGCATTAATGAATAAGGCGGTTGATGAGGCTTATGATTTGATCGAGAACATAGCCTTAAACCACTACCAATGGTCGAATGAAAGGGAGCAAACGGATGGGACTCCAGGTAAGTACAATGTGGACGTCGTTACTCTTCTTTCTTCTAAAGTTGACATGCTTTTAAAGAAATTTGAAACTCTAAATGTAAATCCCGTGGCCAATGTTAACATTTTTTTGTGAACTATGTGGGTCAAACTCACATAGTATAGAAGGTTGTGAATTGCTTGACACTACTTCTAGTGAGCAAGCCAATTTCGTTGCTTCTAATGGACAAAGAGGGGGTATGTATTCAAACACATACAATCCCGAATGGAAAAATCACCCCAACTTTTCCTATAGAAGCAACAATGTTTTAAACCCACAACCTTCTACACAACCACCGGGATTTGCACAAAAGAATTTCAACAATAATAATGGTTTCCCTCCACCTAAATCTAAATTGGATCTTCTTATGGACTATATTGTAGAACAAAATAAAACTCAAGAGAAGATCAATAATGAATTTAGGGAAAATTTTAAGGCGTTAAACAGTAGGTTTGATAATCTAGCCGCCCATAATAAGATGCTAGAGAACCAACAAGCCCAACAAGCCGGGACCTCGCATAGACCACAAAGGAGTTTTCCCGGTCAACCGCAAAGGCCCAATGAGCAAGCTAAGGCGGTAGTACTTAGGAGTGGAAAAGAGTTGGTAGATCCCCCTCCTAAAGAAATTATCAAACCTAGTGAAGAGAACGTTAGTCCAACCCCACCGTTGGTTGAGACTAATGAAGTGGTAGAAAAGGGGACGGAATCCCCTAAGATTTCTAGAAATTTTGATCCGCCAATACCTTACCCCCAAAGGTTGGTAAAGGCGAAACTTGACAAACAATTTGCAAAATTTTTGGAAGTTTTAAAATCAATTTACATCAATATACCTTTTACCGATGCTTTGCAACAAATGCCATCTTATACTAAATTTATAAAGGATATTCTATCTAACAAAAGAAAACTAGAGGAGTATGAGACCATTGCATTGACGGAAGAGGTAAGTGCCGTTTTACAAAGAAAATTACCTCCAAAATTGAAAGATCCCGACACTTTCTCTATCCCTTGCAACATAGGTAAATTTGATGTTGAGAACGCATTATTAGATCTTGGGGCAAGCGTAAGCCTCAATTATCGGTTAGTCGGAAAATTGGTGTGGGGAACTCAAACCCACCACAATATCTTTGCAACTAGCGGACCGTTCCATTAAGTACCCAGTGGGTATCATGGAAGACATTCCTTGTCGAGTTGGGAAATTGATCATCCCGGTCGACTTTGTAGTTCTTGAGATGGAAGAGGACCATCACATTCCCATTATCTTAGGTAGACCATTTCTTGCCACCGCTGGGGCAATTATTGATGTTAAAAATGGTAACCTTTCATTAAACGTAGGGAATGAGAAGGTGGAATTTAATTTGACAAAATTAATAAAAGATCCTAATCTTGAGAACCCTTGCTCCGATATTAACATGCTAGAATCTATAGGCAAGGAACTAGAATCACCCCAATCTAAAGACCCGCTAGAAAAAAGTCTTATAGATTGGAAGCGTTTATTGCATGACGATGATGATGATGAAATTGAATTCTATACAAAATGTTTAGATGCTAACCATGCAGGAAAGTTTAGTGGAAACATTAAATTTGAGAAGTTGGAGGCTAAAGCGGAGCCGTCTAACGAGAAAGTTTTTGAGGTAAGTAAGGCACCTCAAGTTGAATTGAAACCTCTCCCTCAAAATTTAAGGTATGAGTTTCTCGGACCTAATTCTACTTATCCGGTGATTATTAATGCAAGTCTACGTCCTCTTGAGATTGAAAAGTTATTAAGAGAACTTAGAGTGCATCAAAAAGCCATTAGGTATACCATTGATGATATAAAAGGAATTCACCCTAAGATTTGTATGCATAGGATTGATTTAGAGGAGGATCATAAACCCTCCATAGAGCATAAAAGAAGATTAAATCCTAACATGAAAGAGGTAGTTAAAAAAGAAGTCCTTAAGTTACTTGACGCGGGCATTATCTATCCAATCTCGGATAGTAAGTGGGTTAGCCCCGTGCAAGTTGTCCCTAAGAAGGGAGGAATGACGGTCACCGGAATGATAAGGAAGAATTAATCCTAACAAGGACCGTCACGGGATGGCGTATGTGCATAGATTATAGAAAATTAAACAAAGCCACCCGAAAAGATCATTTTCCCTTACCTTTCATTGACCAAATGCTTGAAAGGTTGGCGAAGCATCTTATTTTTGTTACTTGGATGGTTACTCAGGATTTTTCCAAATACCCATACATCCAAGTGACCAAGAAAAGACTACTTTTACTTGTCCTTATGGCACCTTCGCTTATAGGAGAATGCCATTTGGATTATGCAATGCTCCCGCCACCTTTCAACGTTGTATGATGGCTATTTTTTCCGATTTTATTGAAAATATAATGGAAGTTTTTATGGATGATTTTTCAGTTTATGGTTGCTCCTTTGATGAGTGTTTGAAAAATTTATCAAAAGTTTTACAAAGATGTGAGGAAGTCAACCTTGTTCTTAATTGGGAAAAATGCCATTTCATGGTCAGTGAAGGGATTGTCCTTGGACACATGGTGTCCGAAAAAGGAATTGAAGTAGATAGGGCAAAGGTTGAAGTTATTGAAAAATTACCTCTACCCACCAATGTTAAGGGTGTGAGAAGCTTTTTAGGACATGCCGGGTTCTACCTGCGATTTATAAAAGATTTTTCAAAAATTTCTAAACCTTTAACTAATCTACTCTTGAAAGATGCTCCATTTGTGTTCGATAATCTTTGTCTTGAAGCTTTCAACAGGTTAAAGGAAGCTTTGGTGTCCGCTCCTATAGTGCAACCACCTGATTGGGACCTCCCTTTCGAAATAATGTGCGACGCAAGTGACTATGCGGTGGGAGCAGTTTTGGGGCAGCGAAAAGACAAGAAAGTACATGCAATTTACTATGCTAGTCGAACACTCGATGAAGCACCAGTTAATTACGCCACCAAAGAAAAAGAGTTATTGGCCGTAGTATTTGCAATCGACAAGTTCCGGTCATATTTGGTGGGTTCAAAGGTAATAGTGTACACGGATCATGCGGCTATAAGGTATTTATTGGCAAAGAAGGATGCCAAACTAAGACTCATAAGATGGATCCTTCTTCTCCAAGAATTTGACTTAGAGATACGTGACAAAAAGGGGACGGAGAATTTAGTAGCGGACCATCTGTCCCGTCTCCCCCAAAATATGAAAGAATCCGATGAAGAAGAGCTTCCAATTGATGATTCATTCCCGGATGAACATCTACTAGCCATTAACAATGTCGAAACCCCTTGGTTTGCTGACATTGTTAATTATTTGTCTTGTAGAATTCTTCCTCCGGAAATGAGTTATCAACAAAGGAAGAAATTCTTTTCGGAAGTCAAAAATTATTTTTGGGAAGACCCGTTACTCTTCAAGCAATGCGCAGATGGAATCATTAGGCGGTGTGTGCCTAATGAGGAGGTGAATGATATTCTTCATCATTGTCATTCTTCTCCTTATGGCGGTCATGCAAGCACATCCAAAACCGCCGCCAAGGTTCTTCAATCAGGTTTCTATTGGCCCACACTATACAAAGACACTCGAAACTTCGTGATCTCTTGTGATCGTTGCCAACGTACCGGTAACATCTCAAGAAGAAACGAAAGCCTCTAAACAATATTTTAGAGGTCGAGAGCTTTGATGTATGGGGCATAGATTTCATGGGGCCATTTCCATCATCCTACAACAACAAATACATACTTATAGCGGTGGACTATGTGTCCAAATGGGTAGAGACCGTGGCATCTCCAACAAACGACTCAAAGGTCGTTATGAAGCTCTTCAAGAACATCATTTTTCCAAGGCTTGGGGTCCCAAAGGTAGTAATAAGCGATGGTGGTTCTCACTTCTCACACCGCCAATTTGAAGCTTTCTTAAAGAAGTATGGTGTCCATCACAAAACGGGCACCGGATATCATCCTCAAACTAGCGGTCAAGTGGAAGTGTCAAACCGGGAACTTAAGTGGATCCTAGAGAAGACGATAACAATTTCAAGAAAGGATTGGTCAATCAAGTTGAATGACGCCTTATGGGCCTATCGCACCGCTTTCAAAACACCCATCGGAACCACACTTTTCCGTTTGGTGTATGGGAAGCCATGTCACTTACCCGTGGAATTAGAACACAAGGCGTATTGGGCAATTAAGGCCCTAAATTATGATTTGGTAAACGCCGGTGAGAAGAGAAGGCTTCAGTTACAAGAGCTTGAAGAACTCCGATACAATGCATACGAGATTGACAAACTCTATAAGGAGAAAACGAAGAAATGGCACAATGCTCATATCATAAGAAAGGAATTCAAAGGAGACATGGTTCTACTCTATAATTCCCGGTTAAAACTTTTTCCAGGAAAGTTGAAGTCAAGATGGTCGGGTCCATACCAAGTACGAAAAGTTTATCCGTACGGAGCCATCGACATTTGGAACGAGCAAAAAGGCGTGTTTAAAGTCAACGGACAAAGATTGAAACATTACATGGTTGGCGATCCGATCGGAGTGGTATCATCCATTTCATTCGGAGACTTAATTTCTCGTTCCGGTTAAAACAAAGGGGGTCGAGCTAATGACGTAAAACAAGCATCATCAGGATGGTAACCGATGGATTATTTTATTTTTTTATTTTTATTATTATTTGTTTTATAGTTAAAAAAAAAAAAATATAAAGCGGATATATAAAATATACTCCCCCCACACTTAAACTAAACATTGTCCCTAATGTTTAAAGAAAGTAAAAAGAAAATTTGACAAGATAGTAAAATGGGGACGGGGAAATAAGTACTCACTGCGGTGGTTGTGGTGGAAAATTCTGCCAATGTGCTACTCCATAGTCATGTGTTCACCCTTCCTTCAATATTGTAAACCCGACCCTCTATGTTGCTTTGAAATTGGTTGAAATTTTGAGAAAATTGGCCAAGTTGGTTTAGAATTTGGGCATTTTGTTGGAGCATTTGGTTTTGATTGAGGACCAATTGGTTGAATTGATTATAAAAATCGGGAGGCATTTGGTTGAAATGTTGGTTTTGAGCCTCTTCATTCTCTTCCTCATTTTCAACTTGACCCAAAACTCTTGGAAAATTGGTTTAATGTCACGGTGGGAATGTTTGCATTGAGCAAATTAATGTACTCAACTCTATTACTTCCTCCCCTACAAACATAGTATAAAATCCCCCTCTATCTTCCGAGATCATGTTACACAATCGAAGGGCTGGAATATCTAAAAACATTGATCCCTCTACCCATTTCCAAGCCTCGGGTCCTTCGATAGGAATATCTATACCTAGATGGGTTGCAAATAGAGTGATAATCCCTCCAACATGAATATCCCCTTAGGATTTGTTAGTTGCTCCTCAAGACGATCTACCAACCATTTTCCCAAATTAATTCTATCATAACCCGTCACAAAAGCCCACAATAGAAATAACTCCGTTTTATTAATGGCCCCCTTTTCTTCTTTCGCAAAAATGGTGCAAGCGTACATCCTATGAATGTAACGGAGAACGGGGTGGATAATTTGAGAGGCTTTGGCTCTTTAGTAATAAAACGAGGTTCTCGTGTTATTTGCTCCCAAAACGAATCAGGATTGAAATGAATGGGGTATTCGTTTGAAAAATCTCTTGGGTTAGGCCAATGAAGGATGTAATTGATTTGTTCAAGGTTAAGGGTAACTAATATTCCTGTTCTTACATCCAAAATTTACAGGAAGAATTCGAAGTTATGGTAACTACGCAAGAAATTTCCCGCTAAAACCTTGATGTTCAAATGCCTACATCCACTCTCTTCTTAATTTTCTTATTTACAGTGCTCAAGAATTCGAATGTTATTCTCTGGTAAGTGGGTGCAAAATTACGCAAGAAATTTCCCGCGTTAAAACCTTGATGTAAATCCCAAATATTTTCTCAAATGCCTAGAGCTACCATAGTATCGTGTTCTAGGAATTGGGTAGGCTTAAGCAATTTAGCAGCTAGGAAAGCAAATTTATCCTCTTCTATCCTTTTTCTAAATTTAATACCCAAATTATCCAACTCAAATCTCAGAGAACTAGAAGCTTTATTTTTCTTAAGGGGAGGAGGATCACTAGGGCCTTCTTTTGTGCTTTTTCCCTTAGTGATACTTCTTCTACCATACATGGTTTCAACAACAACAGAGCTAAAATCCCAGCAACAATCACAGTTCAAACTCAGCACAATCTAGAGAGAGAAAGTCAAGAAATTTGTTACCCGATTGATGAATTATTGACCAAATACTCTTGAAATTTCTGTTCTTTCACTTCCAGTAGTCTTGAATTCCTTCCAAAACCAAATCTTGAAGCTCAATTTGACCCAAAACTGAGAGTTTGAAATTGGGGCAAATTCTAGGGTTTTTTTTTCGCAAATTTCTATCTACTCTCCAATATCATCCTATTTTCTTTTTCGCAAATTTCTTGGGACGAAAATTTAGAAAGAAAAGCATTTTATAAAGGCAATACTTTATATAACAATATTCTGAGGGAGCATTGATGAACTTTCTTGTTTCTCTTATCTTTGTCATTTACACCCTCTTTTATTCAAATGTCTAAACTTGCTCGAGGACAAGCAAGAGTTGAGTGTGGGGGAGTTGATAAATGACTATTTTATAGTAATAAGCTCATTTCATTCTTTTTATTTAAATATGCAGATATAATGTGTTGGTGGTATAGTTTTGTGCTTTGGACAGAATTCAGGTACTATTTGGATCAATTTTGGACTAAATGAATGCTTGGGAACTTGATACACAAAGAAAGAGGAAGCAGTAGCGAAAGGAAGACTGAGGACCGGTCGGACCCACACTAATACCCGGCCGGACCCTCACTGAAAAGGACACTCCCAAATTTTGAAACATGGTCCGGTCGGACCAGACCATATACCCGGCCGAACCTTTGAAAAATATTGCTTTCTGAAGACTTGGTCCGGTCGGACCCCCATAAACACCCGACCGGACCACTCGTAAATTCACTAATCCGCAGACTTGGTCCGCCCGGACCCAACTCTATACCCGCCCGGACCTCTTCTGCACCTGTTCTGAAGCAATGCCTCCCAGAGGTGCCTTTTGGGGTTGAATCCGGGAAAGGACACTCCTTTTAGCCCCATTGCCTATTTAAGAAGGCACTTTCAGTCTTGAAAAACATCTAGAAATTATTGTAAGATTGCTATAGCAAATTCTTAGCTCAAATATTATCATTTATATTCAGCTTTTGTGTAAATCATATGAGGTTGTTCTTGAGTGCATTTGAAGTAATAATACATTGAGGTTTATTTTCAACCATTCTATCTTCATTAAATCTGAATAAGTTTCTCTTTCCCTTCTTCTTACTATTTATGTCTTATTCATATTTTGTTATAATAATGTCTTGTGAGTAATCCCCCATATTCTTGGGGTTGGAAACTCAACAATGATGTGTCCTTTAATATAAATCATGCTCTCTTTTCTTCTCTTCATCTTAAAGCAATTTCTTCATATTGTACTTAAATGCCTACGACCACGATGACGTCCTTGCTCGTATGAATTCTAGTTAGTCAAGAGAAGTACCTAGCGGAGAATCTTGACTAACGGAACCATATGAAGTAACTGGGTTTCTATTAATCACGAGAGTAGATTAATGGCCTAGGGATGTTCCTTGAGTGGAAAGTACGTCGATTTTATAAACTTAACGGATTCTTACTAGTCTATGGGCCATCGAGAGATAGGGCATAGTTAGTGAAGAATACAAACACTACTTGCTTGATCGTGAGAAGTAGTAGGCGTAACATACCATCCTTGTTTTGAAATGAAACTTTAATCTAAAAAGAGCATGATTACTTGATGAACATATGTTGTTTGAGTCCCAATCCCGAGGATTCTTTAAACATAAGAGTTTTCAATCCAAGTTAGAGTAGTTTGCAATTTATTTCTAGTTAGTGACAAACCATTTTACCCCCAATCATTTCTTTTAACCATCTTTATACAAAAGGAAAGATTTTCCAAAGTAACAATTGTCTCCGTGGGATCGACCCGTACTTGCACCTTTCTATACTATCAATAACCCGTGCACTTGCGGTATTTATAACTAAGCCGTCCATTTCGGCCTAGCAATGGCCTACCCCCTCCCCATAAATATTTACGATCCCGATGCTCATACACTCGAAGTATGGATCCTGTTTTGCTTTCTCTTTCCAACCCTTCGTAGTAATCAAATTGATTTTCTAGTTTCTACAATATGGGAGGGCCATGTACAACGTAGGGGTTGCTAACCTTGATGTAGTGCACATTAAGGGTAATATGGGCTTTCCGGCATTACAGTTGATACAATACAACCATTTTCCCTGTGTTGGCTACTCACAGGACTAGCATAAGAGTTTATATGGAGTATTATTCATTTGATTTTCCAACCTATGATTACATATTGTACTAAGTGTATGTTTGGCAACCTCAATCCCATGCCTTGGATTTGGAACTGAAAGAACATAACAAAATTCGTGGAACTAAATTTACTCTTCCATTTCCAAATCAAGGGCTTGGGATTGAGTTGCCAAACATATCCAAATGATAAGAGTTTACTTTCTGGCATAAGTTGTGCATATGATTGGTCTCACACTACCTTTTCCTAGTGAACCTAATGCTCAAGGGTTTAGCAATGTAAACGTTATACTCCCTCCATCCCAAGATGATATTCCCACTTTTTTTCACCATTAGTGCGAATGAAATTTGAGCAATAATTATAGGTTGATTTAAATATACTAATGAAAATCTAAAACTTGTAATCGATACACCATCAATAATACTATTAATAACAAATTTAGATTTTTATTAGCATAATTAAATTTAAATCAACTCAAAATTATTGCTCAAAGTTCATTTATACTAATGACAAAAGTCGGAAGATCATTTTGGGACAATGACATTAACTTGTTTTTCTTAACCATAATGAGGACGGAAAAAATAGAAACGTAAGAATAGCATTCAGAAATTAAAAGAGGGTTGTAATCTCAGTTGAGCATTTGCACTTATTCGAGAAAAATGAAACATTATAACCCAGGAAACAAAATTAATTAGAGATGGAGAGAAACCTCCGACGAACAATTTGGTGCAGGAGTGTCGAGATGTGAGCCATCTGGTGAAGGGTGAAGAAAAAGATGAACGAATCACTTTCTGTATCAGCATCGATAAGCTGATTGTCTGATTCCAATGATGAAAGAGGGATTCCCAGAATTAGGTTTGGCGAGAGAGAGGGTTGAACCGAATTGAATTGGGCTCAATCTGTGCTCGCAATTTCAAGTCAGGTTGCGGATGAATCATATTCTCCACTCCCGCATAGATAGAGCTGCGAACAATTATGCAAGGTTTTGGGCTTTTTGAATGGGCTAATTTATTTTACAGAAATTGGGCTTTCAAAATAGAAAATTTGGTGTTTGTTATAAATAATTGATACGTGGACCGATAGGTAGGGGTGTTCACGGTCCGGTTTTTGCTAAAATTTTATGAAACCGGGATCGAACCAATTTTACAGTTCTATAAATATTTAGAACCAGGACCAGACACATAAATTTCAGAACCGTTTTGATTGGTCCGGCTCTACGGTTCTACACACATACTTTTTTCCTTCACATAATCAACTCTGCCAAAAATAAAGAAAGAGAAAAGAAAAAAAAAATGGTCACATTGATTCAATATGAGAAAGAGAAATAATAAAGTTACAAAAGATGGCTACAAAATGTGGCTTACAAAATGAGGTGTCATAATTGTGTTGCTGTTTTTAATTAGAGTGTGTCGGGTCCACTATAGATGTAGCCAATGAAATATCGCCACCACATCTTGTATCATTCATTTTGTAAACTTCTTTTGTAAGCCTAGTATTGCCCTATGAGAAATGGGCTTGTGCATTGTATAAAGCTGCTCATTCCCCAGGTAATTCCTCCATTCCATTTCAGTCTCCATTAAAGAAATGTTTTCACATATCAATTGAAATGCAAAAAATACAGTGTCAAATTTCCACTTTTACAACTATCTTTCTTACCATGTGTCACAACCTGAAGTTCTCCTATGTGAAATTCAATCTGCTGCAATGTTTCTGTTTCAGTTGTACTTATGTATTGTTCTTATTATTTTTAGTAGAGTGAATTGAGTCTAGTTTATAAATGAAATTGTAGGGTTTGAGATTAAGATGTTAATGGATAATATGCACGCATTGCACCCTCTGCAGTATGGGAAATAGGCTTTGGCATATACTCCCTCCGTTCCATTTTAAGAGTCAAAAAATAGGTGGGTTCAAGAATTAAGGAAAAAGTGATGTGTTGTGACTGTTGATAGTTGGGTAGGAGAGAGAAAGTGGGGTAGAGAAGAGTTAGCGGATAATTGTTGTGAGTATGACATGTAGGACCCACTTTCCATTTTAGGATTTTGACTCTTAAAATGGGATGCCCTTTTAGGAAAATTTTGACTCTTAAAATGGGACAGAGGGAGTAAGTTCTTAAACTTGTATACTAATTATATATTATAAATATATAATTATATGCAAATAATAATTTATATTATTCATATTTTTATATGATTGGTCCGGTTCGGTCCAAAACCATGTTTATATTTCTCAGGACCGGAACCGGACCAATTTACCGGTTCTATAAGATTTTGGAACCACAATCAAACAAATATTATTGGTCCGATCTGTTTTTTATTGTTCCGGTCCGGTTCTATTGGTTCGGTCTGGTTTCAATATTTTTCTGAATAGCCCTACTGATAGGAGTTACTTTTCCAGCCTATAAATACGCTTCTATCTGTTGTTGGAGATACACCCCAATTTAGTGTACGAATCCGGAATCCTTACTCCATTCTTCCCCTCTCTTATATACAATTAACTACACTTTGGTACTTCGCATAGCAACCCCATAACCCCCAATTTACAAGAGTATTAAGTGCAATTTGAGTGCACTGGTAATTTTTGCTCCAATAAACAGGAATTGGGCGGAGTGCACTCCGGTTGCACTTGCACACCTCCCTCAAATTCATTACTCACTCCGTCCCATACTTATTGCTATCAAATGAGAGTGCACGGAGATTAAGAAAATATGTTAGAAAAGTAAGTATTGTGAGTGGGTAAGAGAGATAAAATAAGTTAGTGGATAGGAGAGAGAAAAGTGAACATTTTGGGTAAGTAGCATTAAGTATGGGACGCCCAAAATGGAAATAAGTAGCGATAAGTACATAGTTGTCAATCCCGTTCCGTTCTGGTCCGTACCGGCCGGTACGCACCGTTCCGGTCAAAAACCGGTGCGAGATATAGTATGCACCGTTCCGTTTTTTGTACCGCTTTGAACCGGTCCGTACCAGTCCATACCGGCCTAAACCGGTCCGTACTGGCCGGTATACACCGTCACGGCGGAACGCAACTTAATTTTTTTTTTAATTTTAAATGAACATTTATTTTTTAAAAATTATTTCTTCAGATTTTATTTTACTTATTAATGTTGTTTTACCAAATATACATAAAATATTTATTTTTTATTAGGATTTGAAAAGTTATGTTATGTAATTGTCAAAAAAATATACGATATTATACATTATTAAAAAAGTGCGGTACATCCGGAACGGTGCACCGGTGTGCTCCGGACCGGTACGTACCGTTCCAGTGAGCAAACCGGTGCGTTCGCCGGTACGGGATTGACAACTATGGATAAGTATGAGAAAGAGCAATTACGTATTTGTTTTTGGTGGGTAGAAAAGCGAGAGTAGAAAAAGATAATCTTACATTCATGAATAATAGAGTTTATTGCAAAATTGACATGCGTACTTTCAGTTTTTATCAATTTGACTTGCGAACTTTGGAAACATCAAATGTGCCATGCCTACTTATGATTTTGAAAATTTTGATACCCCTTTTTTAACACCCGTTAAAAACATAACGGGACACTCCATATAGGGGGTAAAAATCTAAGAAGTAAAACTTAAAGTCCTAAAACAATAAATAACTTTTAAAATTAAAATTAAGGTGCATCTTCTCCGGCGTCTTCCAACCGACCGATTCACTGCCTCCGTCACTACTAGCCCCACCGTTACCAAATCCACCAAACAAAAATTAAACAAATTCAAAATTACTAACCAGTGCAAACAAAAATTAAACCACAATATCAACACCAACAAACCCAACGAACTAAACAACCTACATCAAGCAAAAAATTAACCAGATTCAAAGCAAAGCTCCGTTTCCGGCAAACTCAAAGCGACACGGGTTCTTTATTTTTGTGCAACTCCGGCGGCCAAACGCACGCAGATAGAGATGAACAGACGCACATATGCACGCACATAGAAACGAACATAATCTTGTAATTTTGAAATTCAATCTACACAGGCTTCGAATCTACATTTAGATGTGGATCGAGAGAGAGAGAGAGAGAGGGAGAGACGCACACGCACAAGCGACACACAGAGAAACACACAAACATATGCAACCAAAATAGGATTTTGAAATCAGATCTGGGAGGAGGGGTCGACGACATAGAAGGGTTCCATAGCCGAAAAGCTTTTGAGATTCGGGGCCGGTAATAAAGATCTGGAGGCGATTTTGATGAACCCGAAATGGGGGCTGGTGAGAAATTCTGGAGACGACGCCGGAGAAGACCCAGTTGAAGGGGTGTGGTGGGGCAACCTTCCGGTGCGGAGGAGCGTCGAGTGATAGGGGCGGTGATGGGGAGATTTAAGGGGTTACCCCGGGAACTCATTGAAGCTCCAGTTTCCGGCGACCTCTGTGTGTGTGTGTGTGAGAGAGAGAGAGAGAGAGGTTGTTAATGGAGAAGAAGGAGTCACGGACTAGAGAAAGGTTTAGATGGTATTTTTAATTTTAGCACTTTAAGTTTTACTTCTTAAAGTTTTACCCCCTATATGGAGTGTCCTATTATGTTTTTAATGGGTGTTAAAAAAGGGGTATCAAAATTTTCAAAATCATAAGTAGGCATGCCACATTTGGTATTTCCAAAGTTCGCAAGTCAAATTGATAAAAACTGAAAGTACGCATGTCAGTTTTGCAATAAACTCGAATAATATTAGGGGCATAAAAAAGTCACAAAATCTTATGTGTCATAATTTTATTGGTGTTTTTAATTAGAGTGTGACAGGTCCATTATCGATGCAACTAATAAAATATCGCCACATCATTTTGTGAGCTAGATTTTGTGCCCCAAGCATTGATCTACATTCATTGAGACTAGTACTCCCACCCGTGCCGGCGGCACGGTGACATCATAGAATTGGTGTTGCGGCCATTTCAATTTTCTTGGACTAAGGCATCATCGTCCCCTTCAAAATCGCATAGAATACTCTTCAACGGTTTGGGCAAAGCATTCGGGTTGCTCTCCATCATACAAAATCAGCTAGTCATTACCAAATTATCCGTCAACAATAACTAAAAACATTGAACTCCAAGCAACTACATCTCTTTTTGACATTTTATCAAATACCTCTTTAGCACAACTGAGACCCCAAACACAGATATGCTCACTTTCTCCACTTCAAAACCTTATATTTTATTTTATCTATTTATGACTTAAGTCTTAGTGTTTTCAAATAAATAATTTAGGTCGCCTTGTTTACAATGCATATACTCCCTTTGTCCCAGCTCACTTGACACTTATTTCTATTTTGGGTTGTCCCAACTCACTTGACACTTCCCAAAATAGCCTACTTTTTATAATTTTATATTTTTTCTACCCCACCACTAACTCTCTCTCTCTCTTCATTTTCAACCACTCATTTATTCAACCAACACTACTATTTACCCCAATCATTCTCTCTCTTCATTTTCTACCACACATTTTCCTTATTTTATCTTTTTTTTCTTAGTTATTGTGCTCACCTCTTGGGTGTCAAGTGAGGTGGGACGGAGGGAGTACAATAGTGGGATGAGATCACAACATGAATGCGCAGAATACTTTTTAAATTTGAAAAAAAGTTGAACATTAACTTCAGGATTCCCGGATGAAACTCGATCATATCTCAGTATGCATATGTAGTTAATATACTTTTAAAAAAAATGCTTGAATCTGATCTTTAGAAGACACTTTATATGTGTGTATGTGCACCAAATGTAAATTAGAAAAAACACCCATTTTTATATCTACATTTCCATTGAAGTACTACCTAAGAGATCTTAAAATTCAACCTTTTAATACAAAAGTTCACAGTCTCTGATTTTCACCAAACGCGAATCATCAGTTAATCCAAAGAGAAAACCACTCATTGCAAAACAAAAAGAGGAAGAATAACTTTGAAAACCGCCTAATATCAGCCCTAGGATCGGAGAAGTGGAGAAACAATCTAAAGATTGAGATTAAATTGAAAATAAATCTTTTAATGGCAACCGTAGGATGAAAGCTGTTATGGAATAATCTCAGCCCTCCTTTGTCTCAAGTCAATAGAAAGTTATTTTTGAACTCTATTATAATATAGAGATGAGAGGTCAAACAATCCAACATTAGACATGATGTATCATAGTATTGAATTGCCTCCAAATCCCGTTGCTTTGAAATTGGAAGGAATAAAATGTTTGAGATGTTCATGTCGTGATCTAGATCATTAATCCATTGATGTAAAATGAGATGAACTGTAACACAAACTGCTATACTTACAATCACATTTTCACATGCCATAGATCCCATCTCAAGAGATCATAATTAAGAAATGATACCCAAACAAATCAACATAACAATCATCTCAACAAAACAGGAGAAATTAGAAACAAGTAGTTTCATTCATGATTAATTCATCCTTAAAAAATAGTCCTTACATCACTTACATAAAACCTAACCCAGGTATTACAAATTTCTTCATATCTAGTTTTGCCTACTAACCAACCACCAAAAAGGATCTAAAAACAAAACCCCAAAAATTACAATCCCAGAAATAGAAATCAACCTACAAAAACACTCAAGCAGATTTTTTAGGAGACTTGGTAGCTTTAGGAGATTTGGGTTCCTGGGTTGCCTTATCTGTCTTCTTCGGCAACAAAATCGGATTAATGTTAGGCAAAACTCCTCCATGTGCAATCGTAACTCCAGACAGCAATTTTCCAAGCTCCTCATCGTTCCTAATCGCCAACAGAAGATGCCTCGGAATAATCCTCGATTTCTTGTTATCACGAGCAGCGTTTCCGGCCAATTCCAAAACCTGTAAATCAAACAAATAAAACCACAAAATCAGAAACGGAAAAGGATGAATCCCAAATTTGAAAAACAGATCGGAAATGTGTTTAGAAAAGAGGAGATGGGGCGGAGTAAAAATTACTTCGGCGGCTAGGTATTCAAGAACGGCGGCGAGGTAGACCGGAGCGCCGCTACCAACACGCTGAGCATAACGACCTTTCTTCAAGAACCTTCCGATCCTACCGACGGGGAACTGCAAGCCGGCTTTGACTGAGCGAGTGACGGACTTCTTCTTTGGCCCGCCGGCCTTTCTCCCTGCGGCGCCCTTCTTCACTTTTCCGGTACCCTCCATTTCAATCTATTGATGTGTATGACTAAACAGCTGAAATTGCAAAGAATTTGAGATTGGGGATGAATTTTAAGGGTTGCGTTGAGAGCGTTTATATAGTAGATGTGAAAGGGTTGGGATTTTGTAATGGGATAGTACTGTCCGTTGGATATTGTCCATCAACGGATGTGAATTGTAGATCTTTAATCCGCGTCGAGTAAAATGGACCAATAAGAAGAGCCTTTGATTTCAATTTCTGCTATGAATTTTGGGGAATTCCCGCTTGTTTCCTATACATGAATTTCGGGAGGACTTTCAAAGAGGTAATAAATCAATTTCATTTTCTAAGACAAACTAAAACCCCATTCAAAATACATGTCAATTTAAAAAATAATTTTTGTTTTAGTATTATTTGACACTTTACTTATTTACTTATTATTAAGGTCTTTTTTTCTTTTATATGTTAATTATATTACTCCCTCCGGTCTAATATACTGTACTCATCATTTTTTGATTGGTCCAAAATAATTATCCTTTTTTGAAAGAAAATGTTCAATTATTCTTTTAGCCTTACATTAAAAATTATTGCAAATTGTTGATTGTTTTATTGTGAGAAATAATATACTGTAGTAGGTAAGAGAAAATTTAATTAGAGTATTTTTGGTAATTTGTTCATTAAAGTGTAGTAATAATTGAGTTTTTTTTTTTTTTTAATTTGTGAAAAGTGCTAAAGCGACAATTATTTTAGACAATATATGGGTGTGTACATGAATTAATTGCATTTTTTAATATGTATGTGAAAGAGTGTAAACCACCCCTCCCCTTTATATGTCTTTGCTTGTTATTAGTACATTTAGAACCATTTTCAAAATCAACTAAGAGTTACCCGAAAGCAACTCTTATTTGTTAATCAAAACAAACATACCTAGATTATGAAGATTCATTTATACATAACTCACCAGTTTTGTTAAGGCATAAAAAAAGGAAGTAAAATCAATCTAGGAGGCATAAAATCAATCTAATAGGCGTGCATGCTAGAGACTGAAAGAACGAGGAGTGTGCTTCATACCTTCCCTTCTCATAACTTAACCCACGAACATAATTCAACTTTCAAAAAAAAAATAAAAAAATCTGTTTTCATTTTTGTAGCAACTAAGCAAGGTGACTATTGTTGTCTGTTCGAACTCCAAGGGTGACCATTTTGAGAAACCATATACATTTGGTGCACATCAGCACGAGATACATTTTTTGTTTTACAAGTAGCGAGCTGGCCACAGGCGCGGGCTCTCACACTTGTATCTGTAATACTTATGAAATGGTAACTTATAACTTGTTGCAAAACACCTTGGACAATAATTTGTAGACCACATTACACGGAGAAATAGGTTTGTAGTATTTCATGTTAACATGTTGTTTACATTTAGGAATCAACATAAAAAATTAAAAGCCTAAAAGCCATGAAGTGCTTGATGAAAAATTTCCTTACACAGATTTCCATCCTGAATTATACGTCAGCTAAAAAAACTGAGGAATTAATTTATCAATTGAGGTATAATAGGTTTGTAGTCTCATTTTCAGTTGTTCATATTTGAGAGCGTAATCATGTTATCATTAAGGGGAAAAATGCAAAAAAAGTATCCCAATTAGTCACTTTGTGCATGTTTGGTACCTAATGTCATTTTTGTTGCAGGTATAGTACCTCAAATGGTCATTTTGTCTACCCAAAGTTACTATGACTTACACCGTCAATAATTGGACGTTAAATACTCATGTATTTAGTCATGTGTCATTTATTAAAGGGTAAAATAGGAAATCTATGTAAACCACTTCTCCTTCATCTTCTTCTTTCCTACTTCATCTTCTTCAATTTCAACGGTCATTAACAATTATCAAACCACTCACCACCCACTTTTACTATACCTAAAATTTTGTAAAATCAACACCCAATCTTCACATTTTCTCTTTTTCTTCAAGGCACAGAACTCATGTAATCCCTAATTTCAAAATCTTCTCCCCACCTAAAATCAACAGCTCTAAAATCCAAAACCAAGAAAATTTAAAATCAAAATCAAACCCGCATCTGGGTTTCCTCATCAAAACACAAATTTGGACTTCCTGTGACAATTAAAATGGGCTTGAATTAGTAATTTCAGAAACAAAAAATAATGTTAAAAAACTCATCACATTTATTGGCCAGAGTGAAGATCTGAGAGACGGAAATTCGGAGGGTAAGGAAGAGAGGTGAGGTAAGGACGAACTGGGGGCGTAGGGTTTCGTCTTTGTCGCCTTCTCAATTCAACGATCTATAACGCCAGTCGTTCCCAAAACCTTTCCAAAAGCCATTCGCTCGATTTCTCGAGTCGTTACTTCCACTACTTCACCCCATAAATCTTTATTCCACTCCCCAATTCGGCTAATTCGCCTTTTGTAGGTGGATTTTCAGAACTTGAAGTTTCAAATCTGTTACAGATTCAGAGCTGGCAGCAAGTGGGTTTTCTTCCTTCGTGGCTTTGGCAATTTTGAATTTTTTTTTAATGTGTTAATGGGTCTAATATGAATTGGATTGGGCGATGTAGGTTTGGGGGTGGGTGGTTTGATTATTGTTAATGACCTTTGAAGGTGAAGAAGATGAAGTAGGAAGGAAGAAGATGAAGGTGAAAAGGTTCACACTGAATTTCTAAATTAGGGTTCAATTTGACTTTTTCAATTGATTGTTTTTATTTCAGCTTCTTACAATTAGTGATGGGTTTTTATTTATCCTAATTTTTTAAATTTAGATACATGGTTATTGATTAAGAGAGAAGTTATTACTTGTGTGATTTGGGTGTTGGTAGAAGGAATTAAGAACTGCAATGGTGGAATTTGCAGAGAATGGATTAGGGAAGAATGGGTAGGGATATTTTTCACGTGACATTCCTGTTTTACCCTTATAACATTAATCATGTGGCATGCACATGACAACTTAACGGTAAAAAATGGACGGAGTTAGTGATAATGACCGTCAATGCACAAAATGACCATTTGAGTTACCATGCCTGCAAAAAAAAAGGACACTAAGTACCGAAGCTGCACAAAGTGACAAATTGAGGTACTTTTTTTTGCATTTTTTCATATCATTAGCTAACTAAGAAATTGATATATATGTTGTCAAAAGGGCATACGACATAATACAACTATGAAATATTTTTGAATAGGTATCGTCATATTTTTAAATTTAGTAAACAGTTTTCTATTTGAACAATTAATTAAGTTCTCTACTCCATCCGTTTCAAAATATATGTCGCTTTAGACTTTTTCACATATATTAAGAAATGTAATTAATGCATGTTAAGAAGACCAATTTGCCCCTAAATAATTCAACTTTAGGTAATTAAATGCTTGCATAAGAGATACTTTCACCATCATTAATGAGGGTATAATTGAGACAAAAGGGTAAAAGTGCATTGATAATAGTAAAGCGACAGATATTTTGAAATATTTTTTTACTCCTAAAGCGACAGATAATTTGAAACGGAGGGAATATTGTTTAAATGATACTCTGATTCAAAATAAATGACGTTTTTTGTAGGTAAATTTTGGTTCAAAATACTTGATGTTTTTGTGATTAAAGCTTTTAGATTCCATTTTAGGCCCACATTGAGACTTGTTCTATTGCATTAATTGTTATTTGAGTGAAGTGATTCATAAGAGAGAAACAATTAATAAAGGTACTTTTGGTACTTACTTTATAAAGTTGTACTAATAATTGCAATATTTTAAAACACAATTAATTAATCCTATTGGAACACTAAATTCCAAAATTCCGATATTGAAGATCAGAATTTTTTAAAAAGAGGAAGAAAGGAAAAAACCAAATATGAGGTTCATCAAATCTTCAATATTGGTTATTCTAAAAAATCAAGAGAAAAAACAAATTTAGGTTCTTCAAAATCTCCAATCTGCTTGTAGCCGCAAGGACTGTTGTATTCGTCTTCAGATTCACACGAGGTGAATAAGGGGATGATGCGAGCAAGAGTGGAAAGGTAGGGGAAGGTGAATGGGCAGTGTGTAACATATCTGAAATTTGAAGACAAGGAGGCATAGAGAGTTGATTTATTACAAGTGGTTTTCAAGTGGGAGATAAGAGGGGGAAATCTATATATATATATATATATATATATATATATATATATATATATATATTAAAGTTGGTGAAGAGGGCTATGGGTTTGACATGTGTACAGGTGTTAGTGAAAGCTTTAATTTGGAGAAGCCACATCAACATCATCCTAAAATGTAATGACTTTTGATATTCTCATTCTTAGCTAATACTATTAGTTAATCATATTAGTAATTATATAAGTTAACTATTACTATTAATAGTATAAGTTAACCATTACTATTAATAGTATAAGTTAACCGTTACTATTAATAGTATTAGTTAACAATAGTAGTTACTATACAAGCTAAATATTACTATTCATAGTATTAGTTAACTACAATTGTTACTATACAAGTTAAATATTCCTATTAATAGTATTAGTTAACTACAATAGTTACTATATAAGTTAACTATTACTATTAATTAATAGTATTATTTAACTATAATAGTTACTATATAAGTTAATTATTACTATTAATAGTATTAGTTAACTATAATAGTTACTTTATAAATTAGTTTTTATTATTAATAATATTAGTTAACTATAATAGGCTATATACATTAACTATTACCATTATTAATATTAGTTAATTGTAATAGTAATTATATAAGTTAAATTATTAATTTTTAATATTAAGTAATCATAACAGCTACTATATCAATTAACTATTACTATTAATGGTATTAGTTTATTATAATAATTATAATAATAATTATTATTATATAGATTAATCATTGCTATTAATATATATTAACTATTACTATCAAGAATATTAGTTAATTATAATAGTTGTTATAATAATCATAATCATATAGATTAATTATTATTATTAATGATATCGTCAAAATGATGATAACTGTATTAGTTAACTATAGTTAAAATATATTTTTTAATACATAGTATTGGTTTCCCGTGCAGAGCACGGGTTACCTGCTAGTTGGGAATGAAATCAATAAAGGAGGTAGAGAGGGTTGTTGGTTTTTAGACAAATTGCAGACTTATAAAAATGACAAACACTTATATGCGACCGTCTCACTGCGTGATACGGGCCGTGTAACGACCCGAAAACCCGCATCTATTTTCTTAGAAATAAATATTTAATTATTTATTTATGGCTTATTTATTTATTTAAATTATTTAGTTATTCAAATATTTATGTGTGCATTTTGGGCTTCATGATGTGGTCGTGCCTAGCATTTAATTGGTTAATTGTGCTAGTATAGAGTGTTGGGTCTTAAGTGTTAGTGGGGAATATAAGATGATTGAGTTAGTGTGTAGGGGAGGGGGTCTATGTGTAAATTCTAGGTTGTCATCCTACTTATTCCCTCTTTTCCCCTCACCTCCCTCACTTTCACCCTCCCTCCATTCCCAGTCATCTCCCTCTCTCTCTCTCCATAGCCATGGTAGAAGGTAAGTCTCTCTCTCCTTCTCTCTTCATTTCTTTCTCTTCCTCTCATTATTTCTCATTTCTTAAAATATGAAAAATGTCTAGATCGTCGATAGGATCGTAGAGAACAAAGAAATTTCGAGATCCGTCACCTTTGATAAAATCCGGGTAAGTTACTTTTCCCCTATTTATGCTAAAAATGTTCATCATTAACTCCATTGATGCTCTAGTTGATATATATGGCTTCGTTGGTTGATTTGGAACCTATTTGCAATTTATTCATATTTTTGTGAAAATTTGGGTATTTGAATCATCCTTTGGTTTGGGTTGTTTAAATGTTGCTAGATGAGTTATTTTAAGCTTAGAAGTTGTTTTGGCACTTGGGTAAATTAGTTGGGAGTGTTGGTGTTAATTTGGGGTGAAATGGTGATTTTGGTGTTTATTTTCGGGTTGAAGAACCCAGGAAGAAGATCTGGGTTTACTGAATTCTCTTGGAGGCGCGCGCATCCCTTGGTATGAGGCGCGCGCACCCTCCTCTTCACCAATATTGGATTTCCAACTGATACCTTGAGGCGCACGCACCCTTTTCTTGGAGGCGCGCGCACCCTCCATCTCCATGCTGATGTTTTTCCTTCTAAACTCAGGAGGCGCGCGCACCCCTTGGCGATGAGGCGCGCGCACCCTTCTTCCCATTTGTGGCGCATTCCTAACTGATTCAGGGAGGCGCGCGCACCCTGTTGGTGGGAGGTGCGCGCACCCCTCTACCTTCTGTGAAAATCACTGTTTTCTTGTCCAAACTTTTGAAGGCCATAACTTCTTCTTCCGGACTCCGTTTTAATCGAGTAAGCTATCGTTTTAAAGCCCTTCTTGAGTGCTACGAGATGAGGTGGTTTATTTGGTGGGGATTCATGTTCAGATTGTGTTGAGACTCTGGTAGGTGTTCCATAACAAACGTTTATGATCGGTCTATTATGTCCAAGAACTCCTTTTTTGTTGGTATAAGACTGGGATGCAATCTTAGCCTAGATTTTGGGTACTACTTTAGTAGACTTAAAAATGATCATTATGGATTACTTTAATGTTTTAATTTGGTTCCTTTGTGAACAATTTAGTTGTGGAATCAATTTGGTTATTGTTTGGAAATGAGGAACACTTTAATGTGGAAAATGGTTCCTTTGTGAACAAATATGTTATGGGATTTAATTGAGTATCGTTTTGGACTGTTTGAGCACCTTTTGATGTGTCGTTTGGGATGGTTCACCTTTTTGGTGATTTATTTGAAATGGTTCCCTACTTTGGAATCATTAGTTGTTTACTTTAGCTAGTATTTATTACTTGGCATTTATTTGAAAGTCCAGCTGGTATTTGTGGTTGTGTCGGGCGATGGAAAAGGTTATAATGGCAACGAGCCAAGTCCATTATAATGTTGACCATTGTTTTGCCCCATTATTTCCCTCCTCCAGATTGGTCTTGGATGTGAGATGAGCTAGCTCCTTTCTTGGGAACAGTCTAGCTATTATAAGGGGTTGCGACTTTGTGTCGTATACTCAGTTATCGTTTGGTTATTGGTTCCGGTACCGGGTTTTCTCTTCAGCTCTTATGCTGCTATTGTTGATTGGTTTATCGGCTCTTTGATGCTGCTTATTGATGCTGCTCTTCGATGCGGCCCTATCGTCAGTGATCAGATTGTTATATCCTTTATTGGGGAAACCTTGGCTCAGTAACCTTTGTTACTTGTTTATTTCCGCTGCTATCTGTTAAATGATATTTGCTATGTGCTATGTGATATATTATTATTATCTATTGCATCTTAGCATGTCATGTAGTCGCATTAGTAACTTATTGAGATCTATCTCACCCCCTTTCTTTTATCTTTGTTTTTCCTTAACCCCCCTCCCCCAGGAAGAAAGGATTAGGATTTGCGGATCGAGGAGGACGTCGAGAGGATTGAGAATTTGGGCAGGTTGTTATTGATCGGTTTGCATTATTTAAATGTATAACCTTTTGGGGATAGTTTTACCAACAATGACGTCATTTAGATTTGTAATCTTTTGTATTTTTGGTGTAAGCTCGTGGAGCTTATACTAGTAGTTTGTTGTTGTGGTTAAACTTGGATTTCTAAAACTTTGTTTTAAACCTTTTGGGTATAAAAATGGAATTTTTATCTTCAATATTTTAGTAATTGTGTGTTAAGTCGACGTCCAGCTTGGCCCCACGCTCGGGACACGAACGGAAGACGTTATAAAACCTTTTAGAATTTTTTTCGAAATGTCCTTTTAGAAAGTGGCACAAAACACACTTGAAGTTCAAAGACTTCACTTAACTTGAAACAACCTTTTACAAACACTTTCACAACGAAAGTACTTAGCCCAAAGGCTTACAACTTTTAAACAAATATACATACATCAACATTTACCAAAATAGATGTGACCATAAGAAAGTACGGTTACTCTACCCCAAAGGGTTTACATTTACATAATGTAACCTTCAACCAAAACAAGTCCCAACTCTTACCAACCAAAACAACGTCCTCCCGTGCCGAGTGTCCTATCCCCTGGACCCGCCTTTATCTAAAACAATAAACAAATAAGGGTGAGAATAAATCTCAGTAAGCTACTAAATGCAACTACGTTACATGCTGATATGATGATCATAAAGAAACAATATCAACAAGTAAGCATATAGCATATAACATCAAGTCATATATCACTTATATCACATTGCCCACACTCCGGTGGATACCAAAGCCAAGGTTTAACCAATAACCATAACTGATGAGAATACCATCTGAGAAACCCATCAGAGAAAACCATCTGAACAGCATAAATAGCTGAAGCCGTCGGGATCCCGAAAACCAAATCATAACCAATAGAACCAAGTAACCAGAGAAGGAAATATGACACAAAGTCATAATCCAAATACTCACCAAAGGGAGCAATTCATCCCATCCAAGGCCAATCTGGACTGGGGAAACTAGAAGGCACAGTGGACATCTTATAGTGAACTTGGCTTGTGTGCCACTATAATTCTTCCACCGCCTGACTCACAAGCTCCAATGGAAACCTTATAGTGGACTTACCTGTACCACTATAATTCTTCCATTGGCTGACTCCACAACAAGCTGACTCACAGTAATAAATAGCTAAACAACCCGGGGCATTTAATCCAAGAAGGAACTAAGCCAAATACATCACAAGATGCACACAAAGAATCCGTATAAAGAGTCCATAAAAAGGACATTTAATCCATTACTAACATTCCACAACAATCATTTAAGTACTTTAGGACACTACCCAAAAACTAGACTAAGGTTGATCTCTAAACCCCTTAGTTTAAACTCTCTAAACTTTTTCCAGACAACTGGGCGGTCGCCCAAACTGGGCTGTGCGGCCGCCCAAAGTGCCTTGCTCCAAGAAGAAAAACCTTCAGATAGATGTGCGGCCGCACGCCCACTTTGGGCGGCCGCCCACATCACCCGGCAGGCCTAAAAACTAAACCAAATTTCACTCCTTTTGTTTCACAACCCAAAATTACCAAAACTTGCAACACTTAATATTTCAACTTACACAAAGGCTAAACCTTAGCCTAAGAACAATACCAACACCAACAATAACCATTTCATACTACTCCCTTTTTGTCCCAAATTTCAAGTATAAACAAAACATACCAAAACATTGTTTTATCACATATAAAACATATAAAGCATACTTATGACCATTTTAACATTTAAAGGGGAATTAGTAACTTACCTAGTTCCGGAAAAAGTATCGCTGAAATAAGTTTTGTTCGGCTAGGAATGACCTACTCGACGCCCTGATCATTTTTATATAATTAGTTTTTAAAACGGGTAAGTAAATAAAAGAATTAAATCGAAATGGGTTGAACTTACCTTTTTCTTTCTTAACCTACGGAGGAATGTTGCAGAATGTAATTGTAAACACAGAGAAGGAAGGAAGAAGTTTCCTTAAATATCTTTCCCATTTTCACAAAATGGTCACCCAAGATTTGTTTTTAACACTTTAGCCCCTAAACTTACATTTTCAACTAGGACCCTAAAGTTTCAACTTAATCATTTAACTCCTTTAATCATTATTTTTACTAACTAAGTAAATAACACAAATAATCAAGTATGATATGCAAATCATAAAATATGATGCAACACATAAAAATGCACATATAAGTCAAATAAAAATCCCCAAAATATAAAATAAATATAAACGGGTTTTGGGGTCGCTACACACCCGCCCGCCATTCTTCCACTCCCAGAGGACACGTGGCGCGCTGTGAGCCACACGCTGGTTCACCAACCGCGCGCTGCCACGTGTCCTCCTTAAAAAAAAACAAATAACTTTAAAATGCTATATCTTGATATTTATAACTCAGTTTTTTTTAACGGTAAGAGGAGTCATGCTCTTTATCTGCTCCTTAAGGAGGGTGAGTTCAGATTTAAGTAGAGATTTCTCGGTCTTAAGCTGGGAAATTTCATCACATGATAGTGCTAAAGCTTCCTTCATACTATCAAATCTAGTAATTACCTTTTCAGCCTTTTTGAACAATTTTTCTTGTTCAGCAATCACTTCATCATTGATTTTGGAGATTGGAGCAGTTGGTTCAACCTGTGGTCTAATGTATGCTCCTTTTCTCAATTTGTTCCTTGCTCCAAGATCACATCGTGAGAATAACAATCCACCATCGTTTTGAGCCGGAGTGAGAAATCCTTGTTCAACGAGCTCGCTGATGGTTGGTCCTTTCTTCTTTTTCGCTTCTTGAAAACCTGCAGATTTCTTGATAGGTTTATTCAAGGCATTCATATCGGGAACATCCTTGGAGAAGTCATCATCAGAATCATAAGCATCAACTTCATCATCATTTGCCATCAAACAAACAAGTCCATCATCGGAATCTTCATCGCTCTCATCGGAGTCTGTTTCAATCCAAGTATTGTGCTCATTTGCTGGTGCTTCTTCTTCAGCAACCATTCCCTTGTGTCGAGTGAACTTGGGAGTGAATTTAGGAGTATGGCTGCTCTTCTTCTGCATATATTCAAATTTGGGGATCGGGCAGCTTGATGCAAAATGTCCGGGTTTCCTGCAATTAAAACAAACAAGATCTTCTTTTCTTTTTGAATCACTGCTCCTTGAAAACTTTTGAGGAGCTTTGCTGGTAGATCCTTGAAATTTGTTGGTTGAGCCGGGTCTTGAGAATTTTCTGAACTTTTGAAATTTCTTCACAAATAAAGCGAAGTCTTCATCATCCATGTCTAATAGCTCAGAAGTAGAAATTTTGGGATCGGAGCTTTTCTCATCTTGTACAGGCGCAGGTGTAGGCGCAGGAGTAGGCGCGGCTTCTCTGTGCGCCATCATAGCCATAGATTTTGACTTTCCTTCAGTTTCACTGATTCGTTGGAGTTTGAGTTCGTAAACTTTGAGATTTGCATATAGGTTCCTTAAAGTCCAAACATCTAAAGTTCCAGCGTCTTCAAGAGCGCTAGATTTATGAAGGTATCTTGATCCAAAAGCTTGTAGAAAATTTACATTCAAATCTTTGTTGGTAAACTTCATGCCAAGTGAAATACATAGATTGATAATTTCACAGTAGCGTTCATAAGTTTGCCTTAAGTTTTCACCGGGGAGTTGAGAGAAATTGTTGAATCTCTTTTGAACTTCGTATTTCTTGTTCTCCTTGCAAACGGTGTCTCCTTCAATATGCTCTTCAATAGCATCCCATAGCTCATTTGCAGTAGCACAATGCATGACTTGTTGTTTCATCGCCGTGCTTAGAGTGCTTAGAAGAATGTTTCTTGCTTTGCCATCATTTGCGACTCTTCTAATTTCTTCCTCGGTCCATTCTTCCCTTGGTTTTAGGACAGTAGGTTGAGCAGCGTTGGTGCGTGGATTTGGATTCGCCTTCATCGGAATATAAGGTCCATAAACGACGGTGTCATGGAGCCTTTCATCGATTGAGTTGAGATGAGTCAATATGCTGAATTTCCATACGTCAAAATGATCTTCATCAAAGACCGGAACGTGAGTGTAGTTTGCAGTTGCCATAGGTTTTGAGTTTGCCATTTAGAATCGGCACCCAAGCTGTTAAGCTTGAAAAACGAAAAATGTTTTATAAAGGTGTTTGCTCTGATACCACTTGTTGGTCCCAAAGGGCAACAAGGGTATGAAAAATAGCTAGAGGGGGGGGGTGAATAGCTGTTTTAAAATTCTTTTCGTACCCTTGAAAAACTCAATTGCGAATGCGCACTTTATCAAGTAAGCGTTATGAAATGCGCCTAAGTGAGTGAGTGAAATGCACAGCGGAATTTAGTAATGAAAGTAGGCGCAAAGTGATAAAGGGAGCGCAACACACACACTAAGTATTTTGGCTCAAAGTGAGTGAAATAAGGAACTAAGGCAAATGATAAAACAAACACAACACAATTCAGTTCAATCAATCTACAATGAGTAAACAAGCAAATAGTGAGTGAAAATAATAACTTGAAAGAAATGACAAGATAATAACACAAGCTATTTGGAGAGGTTCGATCAATGAAAGATCTACGTCCTCTACCAAGATGGTTAGTCTTGGATTTCTAATCGAGATCTTATATAATGAGTGAGTGTTACAAATTACAATGTTTGAGCTTATACACTAACTCAAGATCTATTACTATGAAAGAACAAATCCAAAACAATAACCGGTGTATCTCTAAAAGATGAATCTAAATGATTAATCTTAAAGAGGTGCGTGTGTGTTCTTAGAATCAAGGCTCTTTAGATCTTTGAGATGGAGAGCACAAGAAACTAAAGTGTTAAGGCTTTGAAGATCTGGGCTAAGGATGAAGGTATGAAGATGTTCTTGAGAATCTGGAAAAACGAAGGCAATCTTCAAATCTTCAACAAATGCTTTGAGAGAGAAATTCTTGAAATTCTTAGCAAAACTCAGCAACTTCAAAATGTTGAAGTTATGGGGTATTTATAGTGAACTTCAAAAAACTAGCCGTTTGGAAATCCTTGTGGATAAGATGAGCTGTCGTTCGTTGATTGGAGCATGCATATTTTATGGCCATTTTGACACTCAACATAAATGTGACCGTTGACACGTAAACGCGTGTCAACAGATTAGGCGCATATGCATCTTTTATCCACCGTTGGATCATTGGCGTAATTTTGAATTCTTTTCAATTCTTCGAGTCTTCAATAAATCACTGAGTGTTTGAATAAACACTTTGAGGCGCGTTTGAGCCAAGAGGCGCATTTAGCCAATAGGCGCACAGTAAGCGTGCGCTTAAAACAAGGGGCGCAGAGGCGCGTAAGCTTATGAAGAAATCCTTATGTATGCGCGCGCGCTCTAAATGGCGCAAGGCGCGAGTGAAGAGGCGCATGGCGCGTGGCGCAGGAGGCGCATAAGCGCGGCTCAAACTCACTGAGTGATTTTTCTTGAAACTTGATCTTCTTGCCCTATTTCTAAGCCTATTCTATAACAATGGACAACCTAAAATGAAGTATAAAATACTTCTTACATGGGTCTAAAGTCCATGAAATAAAACTTAGGTGATGGATCAATCAAATCTAATAAATCCTAATACATTAAAACTGAGATATATGTGGGCATACCCAACAATCTCCCCCTATTTGATTGATGCCATTACCTACTATATCAAGGACAAACATTATACTTGATAAAAACATGTCCAAATGAATGAAATTGGTAATTCATGTCTCAAGTTAATGTACACACTAGTCCAAAATATAGATTCCTAATCTATTCCAATAAGAATAAAGAGTTACATATGGAAAGATAGAAACAACAGTTTAACACATTCAAGATGATATATGATTTTTAGTTTTGAAATGTGTTTAAACCAAGTTTAAACTTAATGCATGAAAGTATGAAACAATTCAATATGATGCATTATGAATTTAAACAATATTCATTGTTCTACAAACAAGGAGTTTGAGTGAACAAGGTTTGATAATGAGTGATGCATTGTTCTCATTAAAACTTGGGGTGTAAGAGTTACAAGTTACAAGTTACAAGTTTTGAATAGAACAAAAACAAAAGATGCTAAAACAAGTAAGCACAAAATCACTATCACAAAAGAGATTGTTCTATTACAAAAGATTCTAAAAATTTACAAAAAAAAATAATAGAAGCTAAGGGTTGGGAGGCGCATCATCTTCCTTCAATCCTTCAACGATCTCTGAAACAGAACGCTGAATTTGCTTTGCGAGCTGATGACTACGGTTCGCTAACCCTTGAGTGTCCGTGACACTGGAGTGAGTAGCAGTAATACCGTCTCTAATATAACTCAAGTGATTCACATTGATGTTTTGGTATTCATCAATGGAACGCTGAGTGATCTGCTGCTGCTGTGAAATGTTTTCTTCCAAGATTTGAATGTGAGCTTCAATGGCATTTTGAGCCGTGATAATATCTGAAGAAATATGTTCAGCGCGTCTGTCAGAGCTTGAGTGAGCAGCAGTGAAATGAGTGACGACCAACTCTTTCAGGACATCCAACTTAGATACAAGCACATTCATATTTGATTGAGACGCAGCAGATTGAGGTATGAACGTAGGCGCAGAAGCGGTGGTTTGCGCCTGGTCAGTATGAGCTTGAACCTGAGTCTGCGCCGGAGGAGGAGAAGGAGCAGAAAGTTTGGCCTTGAGAGAGTTCATCTCCCCCTTAATGGCAGCAATCTCTTCAGATTGATCAGTGAGTAAGGAAGTAAGAAGCTCAATTGAGACTTTATATGCGCCTGTCCTTGCTCTAAATTGGCTTGCCCCTGCTGTAAAGAATGAAGAATGGAAAGTACCTCGCTCAAATCAGGAGCAGACGGAGGAGGCGCAGGGGTAGAGAGTGGCGCATCATCTTGAAGGGGCGCAGAATCTTGAAGGGGCGCAGAAGGAGATGGAGGCGCAGGAGGAGGTGAATGAGTAGGAGACTCAATTCATCTTCAGTTTCATTTCAACAGTTTCAACAACACAACTGTTTCAACATCAAAAGTTTCTGTTGAGATCGGATCTGGTCCAGGTGGAGGCGCAACTGGAGAAGGAGTGCGCTGAGGGATGGTCTCTTGCTCCCCCTGAACGGGTTCCTCAATGTCTGAAATGTCATCGCCGAAGAAATCAGAGAGGAGTTGAACCCTTGACATATTGGAAGGTTGAAATTTGAATGAGGGCGCACGAGGAGTGGGGGGGGGCGTGAGAAGGAGCGCGCTGGGAAGGCGCGGAAACAGAAGGCCCTTTCTCAATATCTGCGCTTGATCCGGCGCCTTTCATGCGCTCTAACTTTTCTGACTCAGCAGCTTGTTTGGCTAGAAAGTCTTCATCTCTTTTTCGTTGAGCCTCAAGCCTGCTGGCTTCTTGCGCTAGCCTCAGATCTCGCTCATCATCAGTTTCAAATCTAGTGCGTTTGACAGGCGCAGGAGTAGGGTCATCAACTACCCGTTTGCCTTTGCTTTTATCTGCGCCTGGCACTGGATCTGCGCTTTGTCTAGCGCTTGCTTTTACTGCGCTCTTTAATAATGGTGCGCTTTAAGGACTGGCGCATCATCGGACTCTGTGTCTTCATCTACTAAGCCTTCAACAGTCTTGATTTGGATTCCTTTTGCGCGCTTTGTGGGCTTCTTCCTGCGCTTCTTGAGGTCCAAACTAGCTTTACCAAACATTGGAACATCGTTGATCTTGTACTCCGGATTCTCATTCAAAAACTTAACTAACTCAGGGTAAGTTAGAAAAGTTTTGTGAGAATAAGGCAGTGTGAGCGGAATCGGGTCTTTCCATCACTTTGTTCTTCACAAATTTATCAATTTGCTCACGCAGAGTCTTGAACAGAATATGAGGCCAGTGAAGCTTCTCCTTGGCCATGATAGCAGCTGTGTATTCCCATTGTTCAACCGTGAATCGGTTTACGTTCCCAGTTTTGAACACTATTGAAGTTCCCACCAAGTGAGCGATGTGAGTCAAGAGTTCTCCACCATCTCGAATTTCGGTTGTTTTGATATTGTTTTGAAGCGTGGGAATATTTAGAAGTGAGGCAGCCATCTTGTTCTGATCATCAATTGAGTAAGTCATCGGGCGCCAATATGCGATCTTCACCGGTAGATGGAAAACCGAGCAAGTGTCGAATCACAGATGATGAAATATGGACGTCAACATTTGAACGCGCGCCTCAATCCGGTAGTGAGTGCGCCCATTTACGTCAATTTCCACTAGAACAGCAGTGGAGAAGAACTCATCCACGAGGAGCGCAGAGAAGAAATCTTGGTCCATGGTGAATAAAGGGAGCAGACCAGCGACGCGCAGAGTCTCTATTATTTCTCTTCCCATCACTTCACCAGATAACTCCAATAGATCAAGAGTTTCTTCAAGTTTGAAATTTGCAAGGTCCTGAAAAAAATGATTGATGTTAGAAGTGATATAGGCGCATAGAAACATAAAATGATCAAAGTAACATAGGCGTATGAAATATATAGGCGCATAATTGAAACAGGCGCACAAATTATAGAGAATCAAGGCGCATGATTGAATTAGGCGCAAAAATATTGAAGGCGCATAGAGTTACAGGGCGCATAATATGGTTCTATGTGAATACTAAGGAAAAATTAAAACAACGAAATTTGACTAAGTACGAAGTTAGGCGCATAAGGTTTTTAGGCGCAGAATGATTTAAGCGCATATACAAAGTAGAGGCGCATAATCATTCAGGCGCATAAAAAATAGGCGCATAAAGAAGTACATAGGCGCATGACGTGAAAATTTTACTTAGAAAGAAAACAAACAACAAGTTCAAATGAAAGAAATGAAAATCAAAAAGTTCAAATTTTCGAAAACAAGTTAGAAAATTTTTAGAGACCAAAACATGCATAAATGACGAGGAACACGAAGAACGACCCTTGAATGCTCGAAGAACACCAAGAACACGAAATCATGAACTTCACCAAACTAGACAAATAATATATTCAAAATGACCGCATGACGACAAGGAATCTAAATATGCAAACAAAAATAAGAACAAATCAATAATGAAAGCACAATGATCAAAAGAATGCCCGAAAATTTTGAAAAATTTTGAAAACAAAAACTCAGATTTGTAACAAACAGAGCATTGATCGTTAAAATGTTGGTTTTAAAAGATTCGAAATCAAGAATAGAACACAACCCAACAAACGATATAGAAAACGGATCATCGAATCAAGAGAAATCAAAGAAAATGAATCCGGGTAAAAAAAAAAAAAAAAAAAATATAAGGAGATTAAAGGTTGAGAATTCATACCATATCGTCTTGTGTAGATGTTGATGCTTCTTAGGACCCATAAACTTATAATATGAATGTAAAATGAAGAAGAAAAATGAAGATGAAGAGAAGGAGGCGAGTCTGGGAGAGAGGGAGTGAGACGGGGAGAGAGAGAGAAATAGAGTAGGTGAGAAGAGAGGAGGTGATGATGTGTTTTTATAGTTTAGGTTTAAAATTTGCACTGATAAAGCAAAAACACAGTCAAAATTTAAAAAGATGAGAAGTTGAAGGGATGGCATTTATGGATTTGAAATGGCGGCTCATCATGATAGGTGCATTAAATGCTGAATGACACAAAGTGTCATGATGTGACATTTAGGTTTTTGAAAAACTGCTCCACTTTCCCTTAAGTGTATGAGCATTTTGACTAATTTTTGCACAAACACCAAAAACATCTATTTTGGTGTAAGTTTGGGGTGCAAGAAATATATCCCAGAAAATAAAATTTTTCGAAAAGCGTAAAACGAGGGAAAATTTTTAATTGCACAAGTACCCTTGAACAATTAAAGGAATGTCAAAAGACATAGATTCCTATAATAAATGAACAGAATGAACATACCTGGTACTTGTGTATTTATTACGTTCAATCATTGAAATTGAATTTGAGAAATGATTGAGCCGCAATAGTTAATGCGCGCATGAAGAGGCGCATTACTTCAGCAAGGCGCATACTCATCTAGGCGCATATTCATCAAGGCGCATACACATCAAGGCGCGCAAAGATGGTTGAGCGCGCGCATGAATTGATAGGCGCGCAGATATTGTGCGCGCAGAAAACGAGAGATGCGCGCGCAGTTAGTAAGGCGCATAGATGGCGCATAATTTCCTTGAAACTTTTGAAAAATTGATTTAATCATTTGTACCTAATATACTCATAACTCAACACAACATAAAATCATTAGTATTGACAAAACTATATTGAATTTAGTTGAGTTCAAGCATACCCATTTACCT
>JAOWBW010000923.1:361572-454364 GCA_026119855.1 Campanula takesimana
CTTATATTCCTCAAAACATAGGTGGCGACTCTAAAACAAGTTAGACATCCTAGGATAATTCACCGCTCTAGCCAAGCCGTGGTTCCCCGGGGTATCTACAGTCCCCAAAAGTGGTTATTTTGGACGAAATAAAAACAAACCGTCTCCGCATGTATGCTTTACTACATTAATTTAGTTTAATCCCGACACATGTAGGATTCACAAACGTGATGGAATCCGATGAGTATATGGGACCGCGAGATGGTCTATATACTAGTGTGACGATTCCATTATCTTCTTAGAAACCCAAAAAGGACCCATTTCTCCGACTTATTAAAAAAAAAGAGACTTTTTTTCTTATGTGGTTCGAGTCGTGTGCCCACTGTGTGTTCTCAACCTCTTCATGGAACGAAAGTGTGAACCAAGACTGACAAGGTCTACTTCTCCAATTATAGGTCCGATTTGGTACTCTCCGCATCTACAGAATTCATCCAACCGGCTTGTCTTGGAACCGATCACTCCAACAGCTTCTGCATCATCAATGGCCGGCGACTCCAGCACCAACAACGCCATGACTCTCGAGCAACTCTCTGCCATGGTCCAAACTCTTCAACAACAAGTCACCACTCTCCACAACGAGGCTCAAACCAAAGAAGCCTTGTGGCAAGCTCATGTCGACAGTCAAAGGGAGGCCCACGAGGCCGAGGTTGACCAATTGAAAGCCAAGCTCCTCAAGCTCTCCAAGAACAAGGGGGTTAATGACAATGAGGAATCCGAGTGGACGAGGGTTTGTTTGAAAGCCCATATGTCAGTGCCCGTACCAAAAAAGTGGGGGGACCAAGCACCGACAACAACGACCCCAAAATGGTCAATTCCATCATGGCCTACATTGATCAGAAAATTTGACGTCCTCAACATGGGAAAAGGCTCCAACACAAGCCTTTATCAGTCATCCATCCTCATGAGCACGATGGCCGCTCTCCCCGACAAATTCAAGATGCCCGACATTAGCAAGTTTAAGGGCAACTCATGCCGATGGATCACATCGAGACTTATATTTGGGCTATGGTTCCGAAGAAGGTCTCCCCAAAAGTTATGGCTCAATGCTTTCTCTCACCCTCGAGGGGGCGGCAAAGGATTGGTATGCAATTCTCCCCTCACTGTCCGTCTTGATTGGGATGCCGCTATGCTTGCCTTCAAAAATCAATATCAAGGCAACACCACTCACCGGCCCACAAGGAAAGAGCTCGAGAACACCACCCAAAGAGACAACGAGTCCTTCATTGACTTCACAAGGAGATGGAATGACAAGCTCTCTGAAATTGTTGAGAGGCCAAACACAAAAGAGCAAATGGACATCTTTCTCAAGTGTCTCAAGATTGATCTCCGCACCCACCTAAGTGGGGCTTGCTACTCCGACTTCTCCCAAATGTATGAGGCGGGGGTACGCATGGATGACTTGCTCAAGGAGATAAAGAAAGCCACTCCTACTTTCCGTTACAAGGCCGCCTCTAGTTCAAAAAAAGAGGCTTCTGTCAATGCCGTTACTACTGACAAGGGGAATTACAAGAAGGTCCCTCCACCACAAGGCAAGCGGTTCCAAAACGACCGCGTCTACACTCCTCTCAATGGCATGACCATCACCGAGGCCTATGAAGCTCTAAAGGCCAAGGACAAATCACTCCTCTTCAAGGGTACAAGCAACCACAACCGCTCCGTCCCAATCATGCCCACCACAAATGGTGTGACTACCATCAATGCACCGGCCACCTCACCGAGGATTGCTTCTCCATCCGCAACACCATCCAAGACCTCATAGACAAGAAGGAATTCATAATCCCTAATGAGGGTGGTGTCAATGTAATAGAGGTAGGAGAGTTTGAAGGAACCACTCATTCGATCCCATTGTGAATGAGGGCTCCGATGATATGAATAAACTTGATAATTCTTGTTATGTTTGACTTATGATGAGATTATGAGGGAAGTCTTAGAGAATAGGAAGAAGAAGCTACACGGGACCGTGAACGTGCTCACTCGCAGTGGCCGAGTAACAACGAGCACAATCCCTCCCAATACCGCAGCAACCAACACCTCTTCTCAAAGATCGCAAGCACGCGACGTACCCGAAGATCCTTTGTTAACACAACTCAAGAAGACGCAAGCAACATATCCATCTGGGACCTTATTGCATCATCAAAGAAACACCGAGACCTCGTCATCAAGAACTTGGATGACACATCAGTCTCTCCCGACACGACTCCCGAGGACCTCACAGCAATGATAGGTCACATTCACTTCGGCAATGTCATCACTTTTGCCGACATGGACCTCCCGCCATTTGGGTCCAAACACAATGAAGCCATCTACCTCAAAGTAAGGGCAAAGGGGAGACCCATCTCAAGAGTTCTAGTAGACGGTGGTTCTGCACTCAACTTAATGCCTAGCCGAGTCATGGGCATACTGGGGCTCAAAAGCTCCGATTTACAACCCTCCGCCCAAGTCATTAGAGGGTACGATAGCACTGCCCGTACAGTCATGGGAATGCTAGAAGTTGATATCGAATTTGGAAGCATGATCATGTCCGTCCCATTCCAAGTACTTGATGTCCCTGCTTCATTCAACTTGCTTTTGGGCCGACCATGGATCCACAGTTCCAATGCGGTCCCTTCCACTCTCCATCAATGTGTCAAGATCAGAAATGGGGGACGAGATAGTCACCGTCATGGCCGAGAATGTCACCATCCACAGAAAATGGGGGACAACCCTACCTTCACCAAGGAGATATTGCACCCCGTAGGACGGTCCTTTGTCAGAAACAAGTTTGGTTTGGGATACGAGCCTACCGAAGATGACTTAAAATACGAGCAAGCAGTCAAGAGTCAAAAGACCCGAGCTCGCAAAGAAGGTCGACAATATGAAATCCCTACTTGAGGCCTTACCGCAACACACTAAACGGTTATTTTGTTCGCCAAGGGAAGATGTTCCGTACATGATCTTTCCCGAACCATGGGTTAACAACAAGGGCGTCAGAAAGCCCGATCTCGAGATCTTCACTGATTGTGAAATTCCGACACAAGAAAGGGAGCCTACTCCATGTCACCCCGAGAGTGGTGGGGCAAGAAAGTGACTATAGAGTCCGAGGTAGAGATTACCGTGGGGGAAGAACTATCCGATCTAGCCTCCATGTTCGAAGAATTTGCCATCATGGACGATTGTCAAGTCAACGCCATCTACGACACCGTCGTCAGAAAGGAAACCATCAGTGAGATCCCGCCAAGCTCCGAGCCAATCAACAACTGGTATTCAACGAAGGGGCCCATAGTATCCGAGGATTTCTTGATCCGAGAAATGGGTTGCATACCCCGTACAGCAACAAAGGAAGAGCGGCTCACACTTACTTTCGAGTCCGAGAGTGTTTCTAATACCCTCACCCAAGAGGATATGGAGGCAATAGCCGAGCGTGTGTTTCCTTTCTTTGCTAATGAAAAATTCGATATTTCTGAGTACCCCGAGATTGCAAACATTAAATGATGAATTAACTAATAACGAACTTAATGAACAAGTTAATAACGATTCAAATTATGATGAAATAGACCACGAAAACATAACATACCTAAATGAACTAGCTCAACAGGTTCGTTGTCGTGGTGAAAATGGTCCAGGGGCTGATGAGGAATTGCATGTTGTTAATCTGGGTACCGACGAAGAGCCGAAAGAAACGAAGATTGGCAGCTTCTTCAAGGGGGAAGACAAAGACAGATTGACTGCACTGCTCAAGAGTTTGTGGATGTATTCGCATGGTCGTACAAAGACATGCCGGGTTTGGACAGAAAGGTCGCGGAGCACAGAATTCCGATCAGAGAGGACGCCAAGCCAGTAAAGCAGAAGCTCAGAAAGATCAAGCCAGAATGGTCTCTACAAGTCAAAGAAGAGATTGAAAAGCTCCTCAGTGTGGGTTTCATCAAAGTCATTGAGTATCCGACTTGGCTAGCCAACATTGTGACAGTCAGAAAGGCAAACGGCAAGGTTCGAGTTTGTGTGGACTTCCGGGATTTGAACAAAGCTTCCCCGAAAGATGATTTTCCACTACCAAACATCGACATGCTCGTCGATTCGACTGCCAACTATGAAGTCCGCTCATTTGTGGACGGTTTTGCCGGTTACAATCAGATTCTCATGTCGAAGAGGACCAACACAAGACAGCTTTCACAACACCGTGGGGCACTTTCTGCTACACAGTCATGCCGTTCGGACTAAGGAACGCTGAGGCTACCTACCAGAGGGCTGTTACGGATCTATTCCATGACATGATTCATAAAGAGATCGAGGTCTATGTAGACGACATGATCATCCATTCAAAGGGAACCAGGTCAACATTTGATCGATCTCGCAAATTCAAAGACTGACAACACAACATGAGACTCAATACCGCAAAGTGAACTTTTGGGGTCGTCAGAGGAAAGGTTCTCGGTTACATGGTTACTGAGAGGGGAATTGAAGCCGATCCCTCCAAGATCAAGGCAATCATTGACATGCCTCCTCCAAAGACGCAGAAGGAAATCAAAGGTTTCATGGGCAGACTTCAATATGTCGATTTGTGCACCAACTCACTTCCATGTGTGAGCCGATCTTCAAGCTACTCAAAAAGAATGTGGCTCTATAATGGACCGATGCTTTCCAAGAAGCCTTCGACCAAGTGAAGCATTACTTGACATGCCCTCCAGTTTTGGTTCCACCGCACAAGGAGAAGCCTCTCTTGCTCTATCTCACTGTCAATGATGAAGCCCTAGGGGCTATGTTAGCACAAGAACAGCGAGACTCCACAAAAGAGAATGTTATCTACTTTGTCAGCCGCCGGTTTCAAGGAGCTGAAAAGAACTACTCTGTCTTAGAGAAGTCTTGTGCTGCATTGGTTTGGGTTACTCAAAAGCTCAAGCATTACATGGAGGCCTTCCCAATCAAGTTGGTAGTAAAAGTGGACCCGCTCTGCTACATCTTCGAGAAGCCTTTCATGTCAACAAGAATAGCCAATTGGTATTTCATGTTCGCCGGCTACGATATCACTTACGTCACACTCAAATCCATCAGGGGGAAAGTGTTCAGTGATCAGCTTGCTGAATTTCCATGTGACGAAGTGAAGGGGGAAGATGTACAGTTCCCCGACGAGCATTTAATTTGCGCTACAACAGAAGAAAATAAGTGGCAACTTTTTTTCGGTGGCGCAGCCAATAAGCATGGATATGGCATAGGGATGTTACTTGTTGATCCAAAGGACATGTATACTCCAATCGCTATCTGCCTCGAATTTGAAGCCACCAACAACATCGCTGAGTACGAAGCATGCATAGCGGGGCTCGAAGCAGCCCTCGAGAGAAATGTCACAAGTTTAGAGGTATTTGGTGATTCCTTGCTCATCATCAACCAGACATCTGGAAAGTGGAAGATTCAAGACTAGACTCTGCAATGGTATGGTCAACATCTCGAGGAGTTGGTTGAACAGTTTCAAGAAATCACCTTCAACTACCTGCCAAGGGACAAAAACCGTTTTGCTGATGCACTAGCCACCATCGCTTCACTGGTCAAAATACCTGAGGGTAAAATGGTGAAGCCCTTTAAAATTTCCCGAAGGAACAGTCCAGCATACTGCATGAGTATCGAGATCAACGAGGTCCAAGCAAACTCCCCGTGGTATGCGGATATCATGAATTTCCTCAAGGATGGTACTTATCCCGAGAATAGCAATAAGAAGTCCCAAATGGCATTGCAAAGACTAGCCTCCCGATATGTACTGATTGGGGACAGAGTCTACAAAAGTCACCACGAAGGGATCAATCTCCTATGCGCAAATGAGACCGAAGCTCAAGAAATAATGCATGAGATCCACGAAGGTGAATGTGGGCCCCACATGAACGGGTTTATGTTGACCAAGAAGATACTCCGCATGGGTTATTATTGGAGTACCATGGAAAGGGACTGCATCGAGAAAGTCAAGAGGTGCGCCAAATGCCAATTCCATGCCAATCTACAACACGCTCCACCCTCACAACTTTACAATATGACCACGCCTTGGCCTTTCTCTTGTTGGGGCATAGACATCATCGGCAAAGTTCACCCTACTGGCAGCAATGGACAATATTTCGTCCTAGTAACCGTGGACTATTTTACGAAATGGGTCGAAGCACAGGCTTACCGAGTTCTCAACGCCAAGAAAGTGGCCGAATTCGTAAAAACCCACATCATGTGCCGGTACGGCGTTCCTCATGAAATCATCTCAGACAACGGTTCTCACTTTGAGAAAGAGATGGACGCGCTCCTGGTAGAATACAAGATTACTAAGAACAAGTCATCTCCATACCGCCCTCAAGCAAACGGCGCGGTCGAGGCAGCTAATAAGACAATCGAGACCATTGTGAAGAAAATGGCCTCCACCGGAAGGGATTGGCCCGAAAAGCTACATTTAGCATTATGGAGCTACCGCACGTCAATACGGACAGCGACTGGAGAAACTCCTTATGCACTGGTATATGGTTCCGAAGCTGTACTCCCAATAGAGCTCCAAGTCCCATCACTACGGGTCCTCCTCGAGAACCAAGTCAATGAAGTTGATTGGATGAAAAGTCGATATGAACAGCTAGCCCTACTCGACGAGAAAAGGCTAAGGGCAATCGAACGTACGAGGGCCTATCAATAAAGAATGGCTAGGCTTTCAACAAAAAGGTGAAGCCCCGAAACATCAGTGTGGGAGATTTGGTCCTAAGACAACACCCTCATAATGCCATGAACCCCTTTGGAAATGGGGACCCCGATGGATCGGTCCGTACATAGTCAAGAAGATACTAAGCGGCGGTGCAGTCCGACTCGTGGATTTAGACGGAGATCAGCTGCCAAAGGAAGTCAACCTCGATAAGTGGAAGAGATTTTACGTCTAATAAACGAAGACCATCAAAAAAAAAAAAGCTCGCTAGGTTGAAAACCCGCAAGGGCGGCCTAGGTAAAAATTAGAGCACGTGCATAAAAGAAGCCCGTTAGATTGAAAACCCGAAAGGGCGGTCTAGGCAAAAAACAGGGTGCACACAACAAAAAAAAAAAATTGTCTTCGTTTGTTCGAACTACGGAGACCTGAGCCTCTACACTGGAGGAACGTAGGCAACCTTCGGGTGCAGTCTAAAATATGAACAAATACCCAAATCATTTCAAATTAACAAGATGAAATTTTTATTCATTTCTTGAATTATTTTGATCATTACAATGGAAATGTTGAGCTAATAAAAGACATTAAAACATTAAAATCCTAACAAGTGGTCTATTTTAATTGCAATCTCTTGGGGACACTAAGAAAAATCTAATTTTCTCTTGGCCTTCGAAGGACCACCCGAACGACCATCAATCCTACCCTTCTTGGGAGGCCTAGGAACACTGATGCGGACCGACACTTTCTGCGCAGCAGAGCGCCTCCGAGCATAAAAGTCATCCAAAGGGGTACCGAAAGGGTCAGTTAGAATGTTGTTCACATCAGCAGCAGCCTCCTTGTATCTCAAGGCACTGCTAGGCTCAAAGTCCTTTCCTAGCAACTCAGCCCGAAGAGCATCTACCCAAGTAATGCCATGGTAGACAGTACCAAGCAAGTGATCCAAGTAACTCTCGGGAAGAAGTATACTACCCCGATACAAAGGAGCAGAAGCCCAACGGTTACGATCATCTCCCCAACCGACTAAAGCTCATTCGAGAAGTCCGGACCCATATAAGAAACTGGACGAAGCCTCCCATTCCTCAGAAAAGGAATTATCTGTTGATGTCCAAATTGCCTCAGAACCCGTTCTGGTTGGTAAAATGAAGAATCTCTCAACCCGGGTAAAACTACATGCTGAAAACCAGAGGTCCATTCCACAAAAGGGCGGAGACCCCAAGGGCACCACTCAACGTTAGCTGTAAGACGAGAAGCAAAAAATCTCCTCCAACCCTCTTCGGTCAAATCTCTAATCAGCAACCGTCGCCTATGAACAGCAAAAGGAGAAAGGTCGCCATCTGACGCATAAAGCCTGAAATGCTCCCGAAGCCATATGGTCAAAAGTAAGGGGCTTCCTCGTCGCATCTCGCCCGTACGGTGCAATTCGTCCAAACCATGCAAGGTCTCTCCTACAATGAGCGGAATTATGGTAAATCGCTGTCCTTTCGCCTGCAACACGATTTTAGCCAACTGCGCATCCGCAGTACCCAGAGGAGTGACAAACAAAACCTCGCTGAAAAGGCAGACAGCCATGGCATTTCTCTTAAAGGACTAAGCCGCGACATCTTCCGAATGCAAAATGAAAAACATCGGAAGCTCAGTTATGTCAACAATGGTCCCGCGCATCATCTTCTTCACCTCTCCAACAGGGAGATTCAGAAGGTCAACCCAAGAATCAACAACACCGCGGTGATACTTAGGGACGGCAATCCGACCGGCCAAAGGCATACCCAAAATGGCCCCAAAATCATCGACAGTCGGCACCATCTCATTAGCCGAAAAGTTGAACGCATGGCTATCACAATCCCAGAAGGCTGCAGCAGCCTTCAACAAGTCCCAATCCGGCTTCAAGGTTCGCAAAGTAAAAAGAATTTGAAATCCGAAATCTTTGATGAAAGCATTTTTGGGATGGGTCTTGAAAGAATAAACGAATGTCGATAAATCCTTCTCGTAACTCTTGACAACCTCGGCACCAAGACTAAAAAGGTTAGAGGCCATGGGAAAGAAGGTTATAAGAAAAATTGGGCAATAAAATGGTGTTCAGAAATGGCAGAAGAAAGCTGTTGGAATCGAATTACCGACCAGAAGCTGATATTATAGCTGTTGGGGGATCTTTTGGTCAGCAAATATCAGGCCCTGAATTTCGCCTCACAGAGGCGCGCGCCTCCCAACACCGGTCTACAAGGCGCGCGCGTCACGTCGCCCAGAGAGGAAGCGCCTGCGTCCCAGGTAAAAAATGCTCCAGAAATGGCCCCTGTCAAAGTTCAGAAAGCAACCCAGGCACTTCAAAAGCTCACAACCAACGATAAGTTCAGGATCCCAACAATGAGAAGGAGCTTAATGGCAACAAACACTCAGCCGGGCACACATTAATTTGGTCCGCCCTTAAGGCATGTCTAAAAACTGAAATAAGATAGAAACTCCCACTCAAAGTAGGGTGTCTTTTATTTTCTCAAAAATCAGTCTTAACAATTCATCCCCAGCACAAAGCACTCCGCAGTCAACTGTGCCCGCACCCCATCGAAAGTCAAAGTCAAACAGTCAACATCAAAGTACGAATCACGACAACAACTTGGTCCGGGGTGAGCCACATAATCACCACTTCCTCATCAAGCAAAATCTACATCCATTCAAAGCAAAAAGTCCTCTCGGTCCCGCACTTCAACAAACGGTCCTCTAGGTCCCGCACTTCAACAGACGGTCCTCTAGGCCCCGCACTTTAGCAGACGGTCCTCTAGGCCCCGCACTTTAGCAAATGGTCCTCTGGGTCCCACACTTCAGCAGACGGTCCTCTAGGCCCCGCACTTTAGCAAACGGCCCTCTGGGTCCCACACTTCAGCAAACGGTCCTCCGGGTCCCGCATTCAAGCAAACGGTCCTCCAGGTCCCGCTTCCAGCAAACGGATCTCGCTATCAGCAAACAGGTCCCGCTTCCAGCAACCGGATCTCGCTATCAGAAAACAGGTCCCGCTTCCAGCAAACGGATCTCGCTATCAGCAAACAGGTCCCGCTTCCAGTAAACGGATCTCGCTATCAGCAAACAGGTCCCGCTTCCAGCAAACGGATCTCGCTATCAGCAAACAGGTCCCTCTTCCAGCAAACGGATCTCGCTATCAACAAACAGGTCCCGCTTTCAGCAAACAGGTCCCGCTTCCAGCAAACGGATCCCACTATTGGCAAAGCCGCTCACACTGGGAGCGGACCTTTATCTCTCAAAGCCGCTCACACAGGGAGCGCACCTCTATCCCTTGCAATTTCAAATTCCTGCTTTTATCGAGTCTTTTCTTTTTCTTGGTGATGTCCTAGGCGGATGTCTGTCTTTCGTCGGCGCATTTGCTTCGCAATCCACGCCGCCGAGGGGCTCTGTAGACACCCCGCCTTGGACCGCTCACCCCGATTGCACACTTGATTTTGTGTTTCTCCCTCTTTTAAGTGATTTCTGTTAGTTTCTGTTACTTTGGTTAAGTTCCAGACGGACTCCGTTAAGTCCCGGGACTAAACTGAATAACAGTTCTAACTTTCTAGTCCATTCTGTCAAAAATTGCTTTTCAGAGTCGCGCGACTCCGCCTCTTGAGGCCAGACGCGCGCGCCTTCCGCCGCCTAGGTGGGACGCGCGCGCTTCTGGGGTGTGTCAGTTACAGATTCTTCCCAAGAATCTCTCCCTTGGTCATTATACATGATTTTGCCCGGGAAAGATTTCTTGGAGACTCCGTTTGGATCCAAAACTCCCCTCTTTCAACTATAAAAACCCCTCCAATCCATCATTGGAAGGGACCTTTTCCTCACTTCTTTTCTAGACTTTTCCTTGGGACTTCTTTTAGACCTTTGTCAACTAAGTATTCAACCTCTTCTTCAAGGCTTTTCAAGAGGTTCTCTTTGAAGGATACTATAGGTAAATGTCTTAAACTTTCTTTTTCTTCTTCTTCTTCTTCTTCTTCTTCTTCTTCTTCTTCTTCTTCTTCTTCTTCTTCTTCTTCTTCTTCTTCTTTTTCTTCTTCTTCAATCAAATGTGCAATCACCCCAGAACCACTTGGGACATGACACCAATGGTCCTTTCATTACATTGAATTGTCCTAGGAGTCATCTCCCTACATTTTAAACTTTAAAATCCCTTTTTTATCATCATTCAAATAGGAAGAACACATTTATCTTTAAAGTGAATTATGAACAAACAAGACCGACTTTGCTCGGGCGAAATGGGTGTTTAAGTACTTCCCATTTCGTAACCTAACCCCCAAACCCCTCATCCCAAAGAATCTCTATTTTCGTAAATCAAATTTAGGCTCATAAACATTAGGTTTTCTTACGTTCCTCAAAAACGTGGGTGGCGACTCTAAAACACAATTAGACATCCTAGGACGAGCGCGCGCGCTCTAGCCTAAAGCCGCGGCCTCCGCCCCCGGGGTATCTACATAGGGTAACATGAACAAGTGACGACGTTTAACACCTAGCCTTAACCGGCCTACAAGGGTTAATCTACTTCTCAAACCGGGGTAGACAAATCCCTACAAATAACTACTGTTTACGCCCCCTCCCCAGATAACACTGGGCCTCAGGCATACAAATACTAACCAAAAATTTCAAGTGTTTAGACTCCCCCAAGAACTCTGGGCCGAGTCACATAAATACTTAAAACAACAGCAAAAGGAAAAAAATTGTTTTAGCCAACCCGGCTTACAAGGACAAGTTCCAAAGTTTAACAAGCTAATCAATACCGGCATCGGCTTCCTCCTCAACTTGGGCAATCATATCATCAAGGTTCCCTGCTTCAACCGGCGGAGGGACCCACGGTGGATTGCCTGCCTTGCGATCTTGGCTCTGAATCACTCTCAGACCCTTGTCAGAATAAGGGATCAGGGAATGAGCAGCTCGAGCTTCAACACCATATGCATCCTGATTATAAAGACGGGCAAGCTTATCCAAGGTTATGTCCACTTCGGGGTCGATCCAGAGAAGATGGGATAAATTAGACCAGGCATCATTGTAGGTAGTACCGACCTCATCCAGGACTGCTGCCTTCATTGCTGGTCCGCTCTTAAAAGCCTCTACTGCTTGCTTCTCTCGGCTTGGAATGCTTTCTTCCAGCAGGGCAAGCCTCTCCTCAGCAGCGTTTTTCTCCAACACAAGACCCTCCGCTCGAAGATGCTCCCTTTCAAGGTCAGCCTTCGCCGCATCAGTCTCCCCCTTCGCTGCCTGGACCACCGCCTCAGCTCTCTGGACTGTCTCTTCGGCGTCTGCCGACTTGTCCGCCGCCTTCTTCATCTCAGCCTCAAATGAAAGCTTCTCCTTCTCAAGAATCTCCACTCTTTCCTTCAAATCGGCATTCGAAGCACGGAGAGGCTCGACTTCGTCCTCCAACTTCCTGGCGTTGCTTATAGCAAGTTGCATCAGAGCGTACTCGTGCTGGGCTATAGAAGCAAGCTACAGGAAGAAAAGCGAAGCGTCAAAAGTTGAGTCAAATCATGGAGCAATTAATGAAGCACAAAGTACCTCGCTAATGAGTAAGCCCTTGCAGTTTCTGAGTTGTGTGGAGGTCGGCCTGGTGTCCACCAACCTTTGAATAGTTCGATGGTTCATGGCTCTCTTGATGACGGCCGCGCCAAGCTTAAGGGAAGGACTGGAGCGAATGGAATCGTCGATATCCGGTATTATCATCACATTTCCAAGGGCATTGGCCAGATCGTTAATGTCGGCTTCAGTAGGGACCGAGGCCGAAGCCGAACCGCGGGTCGAAGGGGTCCTCTTACAAGGAGGCTCCGAAACATCCCCAACCTCTTCCAACGGCCTCTTCCCTCGATGGCCCCCTGGTCCACTTCCACCTCGGTGTGCTGGCCCCGACTTTGGCCCAGCGAAGGATTAACATCCACCTCAGCCTCCTTATCCGCAACCTCAATCTCGTCTCCTTCTCCACCGGCTTTAACTTGGACAACCGGAGGACCGGTGGGAATAACAGAACCTCCCTTTGACTGCAACACCACTTGCCTGGCCGCCATGTCCGAATGACGCTTCTCTACGCCGCGGGTACGCGATAACTGTTTCTTCCTTCTAGCCGCCATCGCGGGATCGAATTCCTCTTCATCAATAAATTGGATATCCTCTATTGAAAGATCTGCATGAAAAGGAGGGTTCATGAACGCCTTTGAAACAAGGTAAAACTAGGAAGGTGCGGAAATGACAAATATGAAAAGGAAATTACGTCCTATAATGTGATGGGCTTTGAGGCATCTGTCGGCCTCCCTTTTGCACACAAGGCAGTCGGAATGAAAGACCAAGTTTGGATGAATCACCCAGTCCAGGAACCGATTTCCTCTCTCGACCTCCACCACCGGGAGAACGCCCGCGATAGGCCCCCTCATCAGACCGGCCTGGACGTGGAATCTGAAGTCGATCTCAGTCTTAGACCAATCCAACGTAGCAATGACGGCAAATTCTTCTAGTCTTTTTATCAAAGCAGCGCTCTAATCGGGACGGTGGACTGCTGAAGGCTTAACTGGGTCTCTATCAGGACCTAAGAACTCCCAACCCTGACGGCTCTCCACTTTAATAACATGTTTGTTCCAACCAGTCACCTTATTCACAACACTCGAAATGGGAATCATGAGTTTGGGCTTATTAGGGTCAGATTTGATGGTGATGGTTCTGGACAACGAATTATACGAAGACTGGAAAAAATGATAGAAAGCCGACATGCAAGGCTCGAAGCCAAGACCACGACAAAGAATTATGAATCCAGTCAGGTACCTCATGGCGTTTGCACCCAAGTGGGCCGGGACAATATTCCACTCCTCCAGGTACTCATTGATAAAAGGGTCAAGGGGAAGCTGAAGCCCAAGCTAGAACTGTTTGTAGTAGAATGGGATAAACGCGTCATCATAGTAGAACCTCCTAACCTCCGCCTCACTAGCAAACGGTTGGGCTTTATTATAGAACAACTTAACTTCTCTCCTATCCACCCTGTAATTGTCATAGAGGTCCTTGATCATAGCAGCACCGCCGGAGGGGTGCCTACGACGAACTGAGCCGGAGGGACCCACCTCATCTCGACCTCTCCCGGGAGCCACGGCTTCCTCTCCAAATCTATCCACTATCCTTCCTGAAGCACCTTCCTCGGCCATACCTACAGCAACCAAGGGGTTAGAGTCATCCCGCGATGAGGACGAGGTGACCTTCCCCCCCCCCCCCCGATTCAACTACTGGGGCCAAGGAAGGACCCTCAAAACGAGATCGAAAGGCCGGTTTATCTTTAATATAGTGAAGAAAAATGTGGTTTACAACGGCATCAAAAGTATTAAGGAGTATGATGCCATCCGCACTACCAGGAAGGGCCCTTGGGGCAAACAAACCGCTCGGATACCTCAGATCATCCCTGGGGGTTTTATTCAGGAATAATAAGTCGCCAATTGCCATTAAAGATAACATTTTCCAAATCCCCTCCGACAACATATAAATCCTATTATTTCGCTCGTAGAAGTCGTACTTGGCATCAGGATCAAAGTGTGGGGTACCAAGCATATCAGAAGGAGGAATGGCTAGGGTTTTTCTAAAAATTACTTATGCAGATACAAAAAATCAAGTATGAAAAATGGGAACTTCAAAGCCCTAGAACCTCAACAATGGCGAAAATTTTAGAAATTACTACCTTTGTCGGAAATATGATCGGAGGAAAAGGATTAGCCGACGGAGTAAATGAAGATGATCGGAGCGGAACAGAGTTTTGCGACGGGAATCGATGACTTCGAAGACTCGCCGGAAACGGATGCACTGATTCTCTGTTGAAAATTTGAAAATGTGAAACTTCGAGGGTTTTTTGGGCGTGTATATAGGGCGGGTCGAATAATTATGATTCGGGTTAACCCGGTTATAGCCCGCGATCCATGGGCTGCACGTAAACCCACGAACCCATCATGACTCGCATTTAATGGGCCACGTTTTCGAGGTGAATGTCACATCACTGACACGTGCGCCGTACAAAATAAGGGAAGGGTGAACGATTGAAATAATCGTCGTTTGAAAAACATGAACAGACCGCTAATACTAGATTGACACCTGCCAGGCCGAGACCTACAGCAAAAATGTGAGTCGGCTTCGCAAAGCATAAACACTCCGGATAGATAGGTCGACATGGAAGGGTTCTGCGCATGGACGTAACCGACACCACGACGATGGACCGACATCCCCAATGGTATCGGGGAATAAGACGAGACCGAGATGAGAAAGGTTCAGGGGTAGGTCGAGATCAGGAGATGATTGGATTCATGGTTGAATAACAGGTCAAGTCAAAAGGGTCAAGCTAAACAGATCAGAAACTACGGCTATAGAATAGATAAAACCCCATTATATAACAAAAAGGGACCCCCAATAAGGCCGGGGGCCTGACCTATACAAAAAAGGAAAAAAGAAACTACTGAGTCATCCTAACTAAAGATTCAAGAAAGATCACAATCTTGATCTTGGTCTTCATCATCCTCCTCCCACTCAACGTCTCCATCATACCCATATTCATCAATAATGATGGGTTCAGGATCATCCTCACTGTCATCTTCAGCATCATCATCCTCTTCCTCATCCTCTGACTCTTCTGCACTGGATTCATCATCAGAAAATTCTTCAACCGGGTCTGGCTCCACAAATTCATCGTTGCTATCGGACGGCAACTCCGCCGGAAAAGACGATCGTTTCTTCAATGGAAAATCGAAATCGCTACTGCTAGGTGAACTGGGGCTTCTAGCTTGATTCTCTGACTCCGAAGTCACTTCTTCTGGAAAAACATCATCGTATTTCCTCTTTGGAGCCATCTTTAAATTTTCGTGAAATCTGGAATGTTCTTGAAGAATTCTTGAAAGTGAAAGATGGAGAACAAGCAATAGACGGATCGTCTATTTATACCCCTAGAATATGAGGGGATGGGGAGTTTATCAATACTACTCATAATTGGAGTGCAATTAATGAAGCTGCAAATTCCAAGAGGAATAATGATTTCACCTGAAACAAATCTACGGTGATGTCAGCAAATCAGTCAGATCGAAAATTTGGCGGCTACAAGTCAAATCAATATAAATAAAGCTAGTCGAAGTACATGCTACAGTTCCTACTCTGCATGCCGAGATAGAAACTCGGGGGCCACTGAACATAAACCGACTTAGTTAAATGGGACCCATACACTCTGGGCTCACATCTCAAAGAGGCCCATAATCTCATATGCCGACTTCGTACAGGCCGAACAGGTAAACCTTGCCTAGGCCGAGTTCCAAGAAGCCCAATCCCTAGGCGGCCTCTATGACGAGTCGAGCTGGATGACGGGCTAATTTGTACCGAAAACCTCCCTTATTCACAGGGAGTCCACTTACAGAGTTTGATTACAACTTTAACAGTGAAGATCCTTATCTAAACATCTAAACAGGGATATCTCTTCTACAAGATAACTGGGATACCACTCATCCTTATCTGGAGTCCATCTCCAAGGAATACGAGTCCCACAGTAATACGGGCTCCCTAGATTCTCTAGCAAGTTAGGACTCATTCACCCGCGCCAATATAAACAGGTCCTCACAATAGGAGACGGGTAATGAACTCTTTGGCTCTAAACTAGTCAATTGATTTCTCTATTCACATATATCACCCGTATTCTTACTCTCACGCCGGAGGGCCTTCGCCGGTGAAGCCCCGGCGTAGTTTACGTTTGTTCATAGTGCGCAGATCCGAACGGGGAAGATCTCATTGCTGGATTTATCCGAACCGCTAGACGGAGGGCTGATCCGACACGTTTTTTGCAGCATCATTATATTTTTTTGATTGTCTCAATATATTCATATGGGTAGAGTGACACATCTCTTATGACATTGCAATAATGTTTCTGTCTATTAGAGTGAATAGTATAGGAATCTCACAAAACTTCATACTCTGTTTTTAGTAAGACGACATTTATTTTAAGATAACCGAAAATAGAAAGTAAGACATTTATTCCGATACACTGGGAGTATATCAAACTTGTTTTTCATCAAATTGTACATCAATTTGACACATTATGATCAGTAATCCTAGTTTAATCTTCTATAGTACTACATTTTGGAGATGGGCATTTCGGGCCCTAGACCATTGGCAACCCGTTGGCATGCCAGCCCGCGCCCAACAAACCAGTTACCCGTAAGCGCGCCTATCAAACTCTGCCCATGACCCTTGAAATAGACGGGCGGGCTGGGCTTAAGCCCGCGGGCTCAAACCCGTGAAACAGCCCCAGCCAGTGGCCCTTAAATGGAGTATGTTTATCCATTAAAAATGTAATACATTAATTTAAATCCATTTGTTTTCTATTTTTACTTTTGTATATTTACTATTTATATTATATACTTACTTAATTATTATAATTTTTTAAAAGGAGCATGTTTATATTTTATAATTTTGTTTATTAAATTTCTAAACTTATTTTACTTTTTTAATTTGCTTTAATACTATATTGGTATTATTAGGCCATTTATATGTTTAGTAGATTATAAATTAAGTTGTAAGGTCTGTATTTTTATTTTTTTTGTATATTCTTGTGTTTTCTCAGATAAAAAAAAAAAAAAAAAAAAAAAAAAAAACATGTTTAAACACTTGGGTAAACCCCAAAGGTTTACGGGAGGGCCGGACTAGGGAATTACAATCGAGCCAGACCAAGTTCAGCCCGCGGGCTCACACATCACGGGCGAGCCTAATGCCGTTTATCAAGGGTTTGAGCAACCAAGGGCAGGGCCGGGCAAGGCCAAGCAACCCTTATGCCCATCTCCAACGGAGATTAGGAAATATGTTAGAAAAATAGGTGCTGTGAATGGACAGGAGATAAAGTGAAGTATGAAATAGTAAGTGAATAACTGTTGGGAGTGGGAAAGAGAGAGAATGTAAATGATTTTTTCTTCCTTTAGAAAGTGATACTTTTTAATAAAACACGTTAAATAACAAAATGAGTTGTTTGTTATGAGACAGCGGGAGTATATAACTTACTTCCATTGTAAAAGAAAAAGGGTCAAACGTCAATCGAATTTCTTTTTTCCTTGTTTTAAAGGCAAAAGTTCACAGATTTAATTTAACGATTAATCGAACATTATAAATACAAAATACCCATGTAGCCGACTTCAAGAAATAGCGTAGCAGGTTAGGGAAAATAGTCAAGTACATGGGCACTTAACCAGATTTTTAACACTATCACTAGTTCCGGAATAATTTTTTATTTTTAATTTTTGTTTATCTCAAAACAAATATCATTTTATTAAAAATAAAATATGAAGTTTTATAAAAAAAATTCTACCAATTTTAATAAGTGCAAACAATGCAATGTCATAAGAGAGATATCACTCTACTCATATATATAAAGGGATAATGACAATTTAGACCCTAAAGTCATATACCACCCTTCCAAACGAACCCTGATGTTTTTTTTTTTTTTTGCCAGATCAGACCATGACGTGTAAAAAACTCGCCAGATAAGGCCTTTTTGACGGATTTTGTTAGAAAAGTCAGTTAAGTAGCATGTGTCATGCGGCGTGATTGACAAAATGGATGAATATGCAGTTGATATTAGCTATTAAAGGCTTTAGTGAAATTCTTGAAACTTAAGTAATTAAAACAATATATTAAAGGGTCAAAATGTAAATATGTATACCCCTTCATCTTCAACCTTTTGCACAACAACCCACCACCCAAAACCACCACCACCTCCTTCACCATGCCACCACTATGAACAAAATTATACACCAAATTAATTAAGCTTTTTCACTTCAATTTTTTTCTCAATTCAAATAATAAAAGCAATGAATTAAACCAAAAAAACACCAAATAATAATTTCATTCAAAACCAAAGATCAACACTACAACAAATAGAAGAAAATAAAATAAAATTTGAAGTTCCCATGGAGGCTGGGCAGTTGATTAAACTAAATGGAGTTAACCTTTCTCTCTTCTCATGAAGTCCACCTTAGCCACTATCAAGGTACATTAACCACCATCATAGAAGAATAAAAATAATGGAGGGCTGGAAATGGTGTCTGATTCAAGAAAATGCCAAAAAGAAACAAGACAATGTCAACAAAATCAAAGATTTTACACAAACCCAGTTAACAATCATATTCTAAAATCATAGATCAAGATTAAAAAAAAAAAAAAAAAAAAATCAGATCTAAGTTCTTCAAGTTTTCACAATCTCTGCTGCAGTAGCCTCAAAGAGGGTCGGATTCCTCGGAGTATTTGGACGACGGTGGATTGTGGAAAGGGTGGGGGATGGATCTTGATTCTTGACCGTAATAGAGGGGAAGAGGCGGTGAGGTAGGAGGTGAAGGGGGGATTGAAGTGGGAAGGACATATTGAGGGAAGGGGATGTAAGAGAATTGGGAGGGACGGTGGGGGGCTACGGCTGAGGAGGGACGGGATGTGGTGGAGATAAAGCAATGGACGGAGGGAGCAATCCTGGGTTTTGTGGAAGGGCATGCAAAAAACGGAAGGGGTACATCAAAGAAAGAGCAATCTGGGTTGATTGAGTTTTGATTTATTTTTTCATTTCTTTTTTTACTCTCTTTTTTCTTTTTCTTTTCCTTTCTTTTTTCTTTCCTTGTTCTCTTGGTGCTGGTGCTGATTAATTATATATATTTATAAGTGTTCACATTTAGTGAATTTTGAATTAAATCAATTTCATATTTGAGATTTATTTTTTAGTTTGTAATTTTTTGGTAATTTTTTTTTTTATATAAGTATTAAATATGCATACAAATATTGTACACTTAATTTTTTAACCCTTTAAATTTTAAAAATTTCACTAAAACCCTTAATTGCTAATATCAATTACAATACATCCATTTTGTCAGTCATGTGCATGGCACATGCTACTTAACTGATTTTTTTAACAAAATCCGTCAAAAAGGCCTTAACTGGCGAGTTTTTTACACGTCAAGGTCTGATCTGACGAAAAAAAAAATCAGAGTTCGTTTGGAAGGGTGGTATATGACTTTAGGGTCTAAATCGTCATTAACCCATATATAAATTAAGTCGATCAAAAAAGGGTTAATTGCAATTTCGGACCTGAAATCAAGGGTGTCTTCTAAAAGGGGCCTCATATTTTATTTTTTATTTTTTTGCCAAATCAATGGCTCAATATCTAATGTTTTCGCCATTTAAGGGCTTTTTTACGGAAATCGTTAGAAATATGGTTAAGTGTCCATGTGCCGAGCATATGATCAACGAAATAGTTAGTTTGAAATTGATTTAAGTTACAAGGGTTTACTACACATTCTTAAATTTAATGGGCTTATATATTAAAATTATTTTCCAAATAATTAACATGTTTAAAAATAATTAACATTTATATAAAGAAATTTAATAAATAGTAAAAAAATATAATATTTTTATGTATAATTAAATGTATTAAATTTAAAAACAAGTAAAGGCATTATATATATAAAATTTCTTTCTTATATTTAAATTTTATATTTTATTCAAAATACATTTATATTAGTATAAATAGATTATCTTAACAATAAATAAATATATAGAAAGCAATTTAAGCGAATTATTAAAGGGTTAATGAAAATTTAGACCCCAAAGTGATATACCACTCTCCCAAACGAACTCTGATGTTTTTTTTGCCATATCAGACCTTGATGTAAAAAATAGTCGCCAATGAAGGCCTTTTTTACGGAATTCGTTAAAAACTCAGTTAAAAAGCATGTGCTTGGCACGTGACTAACTAAATTGGGTTGTTTGAAGTTGACATTTATTTTAAGGGGTTATATGAAAGATTTTGAAAATGAGAGGGGTAGAAATAAAAATAACTCCCTTCTTCCCCTTTAAAAACCCAGATTTTGGTTTGATGATGAGATGAGGGAGAAGATCACATGAGAGGGAAGGGGAAACGATAAATCTTGATCAAAAAAAAAAAAAAAAAAGAAAGAAAGAAGCCAAGAATCAAAAACTCAGATTTGGTTTTCATCAAAATACAAAATCTGGGAAAGGGGGTTAGGGTGTTAGTGTTGGAGAGAGAGAGAGAGGTCGAAGGGTTTAGGATGTTAGTGTTGGGGGGAGAGAGAGAGAGAGAGAAACAACCGCCGATGACCACCACCACAACAACGACGGCTTCGACGCCTATGGTGTCGTCTCCGGTTCCGATGAATCAATGCTCCTGCCAAACCCAGTTTCTCTACCGATGATGTTGCTATGAAATACATTCACGTTGACCCTTTAATGTCCACTACGATGTATTTTTCTTCTCGATCTCGCTGGTTGGTAATCCCAATTTAAAAATGATACAGATTAGGGATATGTAAAAAGGGGATCTTGGTGGTTACGGAGGCTATTCTCCGGGTTTGGAAAGGAAATTACTGGTGCTTTTGCAGTTTCATGGTGGTGGGTTTGTTAGTGGGAGCAATGATTCAATTGGGAATGATATGTTTTGTAAGAGGATTGCAAAGGTGTGTGATGCAATTGTTGTGGCGATTGGGTATAGGTTGGTCCCGGAGAACCAAATTTTGGCAGCTTTTGAGGAAGGATATGTGGTATTGAAGGTGGAAGACTGCAAATTATTAATGGTTGCTGTTGGTCCCAAAGGGGAAACAAGGGTATGAAAAATGCTAGAGGGGGGGGGGTGAATAGCGTTTTAAAATTCTTTTCAAACCCTTTTGCAAATCAATAGGAAATGCACACAACTCAAATATTGGCTAAGTATAGCGCGCAACAGAGTGTGAAATGCACAGCGGAAAATTAAAGCAGTCACTTATGCCCAGGTCTATGCGCAGAAGTGTAAATACGCACGCACAAATATTTAGTTTAAAGAGTAGCGCAAAATGGAACTAAGGCAGAAAGCACACAAACACAATGCAAACAATGCAAGACAATCTACAAAGATCAAACAAAACAATATATCAGAAAAGCTTAAATGTAGAAAGTAAAGCACAATAAATAGATAAGCTATTTGGAGAGGTTCAGTCGGGAAAATATCTACGTCCTCTACCAAGATGGTTAGTCTTGAATTTTTAATGGAGATCTTATTATGAGAGAGAGTTACAAGCTACAACGATTTAGAACAAACTAACTCAAAGATCTATAATCTATGAAAGAACAAAATCCTAGACAATAACCGGTGTTTCTCAAGAAGTATGATCGATGAGATCAAAACTTCAAAGGGGTGTGTGTCAGAAATATGGGCTCTTTAAATCTATGAGATGGAGAGCACAAGATTCTGGTGTTACAAGGCTTTAGGATCTGGGCTTGGTAAAGTATGAAGGTATGAAGGTTGTTCTTGAGAATTCTGGAAATGAGCAAGCAATCTTCAAATCTTCAAAGTTTCTTTCAGAGAGCAAAACACAAGCAAGCTTGGAAAATAAGGAAGAGATGGCTATTTATAGTGGAGCTTCAAAAAACTAGCCGTTGGAGCTCTGAGCAAGGACAATGTGCTGGCACAATGTGATTGGCGCGCAGGTGCCCTTTATAGGCGTTAGAGACAGAGCAAGTGGAAGAGCTTCAAACTTCTTCTAGAAGGATGACAGCTGTCTTCATTTTGAATTTCAAATATGAGGCGCGTCTCTATCTACGTGTATGCTGAGTGTGCACATTTTATCATTTGTCCACATCAGCACTTTGACTCATTCCAAAAAGCGTAGCTTGTCATGACGCTTTCCAATCTTCATAAAGGTGAGGTCAGGAAATAAGAGAAATGATGAAGGCAGAACTGCGCGCGCATGAGAGCCATGGGCATTGGGTGCGCAGATGGGGCGCTGCGCATGGAAGTCATGTGCACCCATTCAGTCAATTTCAGTTGAGACCTCAAATCCAGCGCTTTAGCCCTAAACACTAAGCCTAGTCTATAAAGAGGACTTAGCTAAAAATTGAAGTTATAAAACTTCTTACATAGGGTCCTAAAGTCCTTAAAATAAACTTAGGTGATGGTATCAATCAATTCTAACATAAGTAGGAGTGTTAAGTAATAAGCATACCCAACAATCTCCCCCTAAATGATTGATGCCATTACCTACTACAACAAAAGCAATATAAAGTACTTGATAAAAACATGTCCATAAGAACGTAAATGGTAAATCATGTCTCGAATCAATGCACACACTAGCCAATGTTATAGATTTCTAGTCTATCCAAAAGATACAACTTACAATATGGGAAAGACAGAAATATCATTCAGCGCATACAAGAATATTATGAGTTTAAGTTTGAGTATGCGTTTAAACTGAATGTTTAAACATCATGCAATAAAATATGAGCAGTTATGATAATGCGCATGATGTAAAGTTTAAATAATGCATTCATTATTCCTCAAACGAAAAGTTTGAATTGAACAAAGTTTTGTGAAAACGCAATGATGCATTCTTCTCATTAAAACTTGAAAGGTTTGAGTTACAGGTACAAGTTTTACAATGGAAGAAAAATCAAAAGCAAAAATTAAATGCGCTTCAAAAACTTACAAAATATGCGCAGCAAAGGAAAGATTATAAATCTAGTCTATGTTAATCCTAGAATGTGCTTCCCTAAGCTCATTCTGCAGGCTGGTAAACTTGTTCATCAACTCAATCTTGAGAGCCTGAAACTTAGCATTATATTCCACAGCATTGTTTACATAAGTCTTCATGCCACCGAGCATCAAACCATTATCCTTTTGAAGATCTTCAGAGACTCGATTTAAAGTATTCTCAAGCGAACCAAATTGGTTTGCAAGAGATTGCTGAGAAGACGCAATCAAGTCTTGAATCTCCTTCTGCGCATCCACTAAGCTCTTGGTCAGCTCCACCTGAACCATATTTTGACTGGCTTGCATATTTAGCATAGCCTGGTTCATAGAGCCATTGAAAGTATCACTAAACTAAACTAAGAAGTGGGTGACATGAGATTTCAGCGCATCAAAGGAGGCAGAGGAAGAGCTGGATTCTCCGGGCGCAATGTTTTCAAAAGCATTCAAAATCTTTGCAGTTTCAATTTGCATAACATCTTTCATAGCGCCTGCCACGGTGCATAAAGCTTCATTAAAGCCATGCATAGAGGGAATCTTTGAGAGCGCATTGGTAATAATACCAAAGTCATGCTCTATGTCTTGGCGGAGCGCATCAAAATTTGGAGGCTGGGCGCAGCTCCAGAACTGGTTGCGGGGGCTTCAGAAAGGGTTGCCTTTGTTGCAGAACTCTCCCCCTTAATGGCACAATCAATGGCCAGTAGAAAACTTGTAACGACCCCAAAATCTGTCTTTATTTATTTTATATTTATTTTATATTCCTGAGAATTTTAATTTAAAATTATGTGCGCATTTTATGTGTTGCACCATATTATACGAATTATACATCTTATTTGATTATTTGAGTTAGTTAAAGAGTTAGTAGTAATGTTATTTTGGAGTTAAGATGAGATAGTGGAATTTTATGGGTCTTTGTGGAAATTGTTGTTAAGGGGGTTTAAGTAATTTAATTTGGTTAGAAGGGCTTTAGGGGAAATTGGGGAAAACAACTTGTATGACTTCCCTCCCCTCTCCCCTGCGAATTTCACCCTCACCATTATACTTTCCCAATTTGATTTCCTTGAAGAGCTCCATTGTTGAACTAGGTAAGGGTTTGATTCTTGTTCATTTTATTTCTTTTAATTTACTACTCCATTTTCAAATCTAATAATATATAAATGTTCAGGGTGTTGAATAGATTCTTTCTACCGATCAATATTATTTTTCTTGACACTTTTCCGGAAAATAGGTAAGTTACTAATCCCCCTTTAAATGTTAAAATGGTCATATATTTGTTATATATGCTATATGGGTTGAAAAATCATGTTTTGAATGCTTTTATGATACTTGTAATTTTGGGACAAGGGGAGTAGTATAGAATTAACTTTAGATGGATGTTATTGTTGTTGTTAGGCTGATTTCATAGCCTTAGTCAGTGTATAAATGTTGTATGTTGTAAGGGTTAGTACTTTTGGGACGGTGAGATGAAGGGAGTATATATAAACAGCCAAAATTTTGCTCCAGGCTTGATTACACGACTCGTGTAAGGTTACACGAGTCGTGTAGAGGAAAATTCTGAAAGGGAGAATTTTTACACGAGTCGTGTACTGATACACGACTTGTGTAGGAATTGTTACACGAGTCGTGTAAGGGTACACGAGTCGTGTAAAGGACAAATTCTGCACTTGTACATTTTACGTGAAATCTTCCGGAGGCCATAACTTTTTCATCCGGACTCCGTTTTGGTCGTGTAGACTATCGTTGGAAAGCTCTTCTCGAGTACTACATGATGGGTTGGTTTTTCAGTTGGGTTCTGATTTTTATAGTACGGAAATCCAGTAGGTTTTAGTACCAAAAAGAGTATTATTGGTTCATTATGGTAGAGTTGGTCTTTTGTGATCAAGTTTGAATTGATGTGATCGTTTGGATTGATTGCGTGGTGACTTAATGTCAATATCATGGATTCTATTATGAATACGTGTTTGCCTCTTTATGATGAGCTTGTGTGGTTCCCTACTTTGGAATCATACCCCGGTTGTTGTTTAAGCAAGTATTCTTTGCTACGCTTGTGTTTAAAGTCCAGCTGGTACTTTTTGTGTGAGTTCGGGAAATGGTAGGGATTATAATGGCACACGATCCAAGTTCTTTTTAAGGCTCCTATCATTGGTTTCCCATTTTTAACCCCCTTCCTTAGGCCAAAGGTTGGGCACTTTGGGTTATGACTCTGTGTCATTTTCCCCGTTGTTGTTGTTGTTTGGTTCCGAAACCCATTTCAGCCCTTCAGTACTGCTCAGTTGAAGCCTCTCAGATGGTTATTGTTTTGGTTCGAGAACCTTGGCTCAGTATCCACGTATGAGTGTTTATTTCCGCTTTATGTGTTGTATGATGAGTTGGTCGTTATTTCCAACCGGTATGGGACGGTTGGCGATAGGGAGCCTCTCATATTATGTGTTATATGCTATATGATCATTTGTGGCATTGTTCCTTTATGTTTATCATATTATCATGTAATGTAGTTGCATTTTAGTAACTTACTGAGATTTATTCTCACCCTTTATTTGTTTACCGTTTTAGATAAGAAGGAGCCCAGGGGATAGTTCACACACAGGGAAGACGTCGAGAATGAGATCTTTGGGTAAGACATTTTGGGAAGTGTTGTGTATATAAAGGATACATTATGTAAATGTAACACCTTTTGGGGTAGTGTACCCGTGACTTAGTAGTTGTATCATCTCTTTTGGTAGATGTTAAGTGTTTGTAAATGAGTAAGTAAAGTTAGTAGTGATAGCCGAGTGGCTAAGTACTTGTTGTGAAAGTTTGGTTTGTTTGACTTGAAGTCAAGTTTAGCAAATGTGTTTGGTTATAAGACTTTTTATGAAAGTATATTTCGAAAAATTTTCTTTAAGTTGTTTTATGACGTCTTCCGTACGTGTCCCAGACGTGGGGCCAAGTAGGACCACGGGTCGGGGTGCGACAGTTGGTATCAGAGCTAGGTTGTAGATGGTCTAGAATGACAAAGTGACCTAGGAGGGTAGTTAAGTATGGAGTGAGTAACGTTGAGTGTTTTATGCAGGTACTCAGTAAAAATGGTTGAAAATGAGGGTGAGCAGTCTGGTACTGCAGGCCAGGGAATGTAAGGGAAGAGGCTCGAGCTATGTTCCAAGGAATGTTCGAGGCAGCTATGAAAACTATACATGATCAGATGCAAGGAGGAGAACATGCACCTCCGAGGTATGGTCTTGAGCAGTTTTTAAAGATGAAACCAATAGGTTATGATGGGGAACCGGATGTGACTAAGGTGGAGAGATGGATTGAGTCCATGGAAAAGATATTTGATGTCTTGGGATGTTCTGAAGAGGAGCGGGTCAGGTTTGCTACTTATAAGTTGATTGGAGCTGCAGAATATTGGTGGAGAACACTGAAAGCTAGTTGGGATGAGGCGCATGTACCCTATACTTGGGAAAATTTTTTTGAGGAAGTTCAAGGAGCATTTTATCCCGAGGGTGGATCAAGACAGGAAAGAAGTGGAATTCCTTAGCTTGGAACAAAATACGATGTCGGTGGCTCAGTATGCAGCTAAATTCACGGAGTTATCCAGGTATTGTACTCACTTAGTTGCAACTGAGGAGAGGAAGGCAATGAGATTTGTGAAAGGATTAAAAACTGTGACCCGAACTCAACTAGTGTCCCACAAACTACAAGAGTTTCAAGATGCAGTTGATCGAGCCTATCAAGTGGAGCACGATATTGAAGAACATAAGAGGAAAGTGGAATTGGTAGTGTGGGAAGACAAGGTAGACCACAACAACAGCGTAGTGATAATCGTGGAGGACAAGGAATATCAACACCATTTAGAGGGCAACCGCAAGGACAACCTATTGTCAGAAATCAAGGTAATATCTCCGGGAATCAGAATAAGAGGGAATGTAATTATTGTCAGAGAGAAGGGCATAGTGAAGAGAGGTGTTGGAAGAAACAGGGGAAGTGTTTAAACTGTGGACAACTTTGCCATTTTCAAAGAGATTGCCCTAGATCGAGGGGTCAACCATCGGGGAGTGGTGTTGGATCGTCTCAGGGTCAGAAAAGAGATGCTTCAGGAAAACCCAAAGTTCAAGGTCGTGTTTTTGGAATTACTCAGCAACAAGCTTTGGATGCTTCCACAGTGATAGAAGGTATAATTTCTATGTCAAGTTTGAGAGCACGTGCACTTATAGACCCCGGCTCATCGCATTCATATGTTTCTGTGCATTTTGCATCCCGATTACATTCTTCTTCTGAGTCTTTGCCTTATGTGCTAGAAGTGTCGACTCCTATGGGAGATTGTTTAATAGCTGATAAGGTGTTACGTGATTGTGATGTGCATATTAGTGAGCATGTTTTACTTGCTGATTTAGTCATATTACCATTGCAAGATTTTGATGTTATTCTGGGTATGGATTGGTTAGGTAAATATCATGCCTCTGTTGATTGTTTTAAGAAAGTGGTTACGTTTTCTATCCCTAGTGTGCCTGTGTTTACTTTTGAGGCTACTTCTTTGGGTAAGGGAATTCGTATTATTTCTTATGTGAAAGCTAGAAAGTTATTGCACCGTGGTTGCGTGGGGTACTTGGCCTGTGTTTTGGATACTACTAAAAAGTCTCCTGAAATAGAGGATGTGAATGTAATTAAAGAGTTTCCTGATGTGTTCTCTTCTGAATATTCTATGCCTCCCGATAGAGAGATCGAGTTTGGTATTGACTTGATTCCAGGTACCACCCCTATATCTGAAGCACCTTATAGAATGGCTCCAGCTGAACTGAAAGAGTTGAAGGTTCAATTACAAGAGTTACTTGATCGGGGATTCATCCGTCCTAGTGTATCACCATGGGGAGCTCCTGTGTTGTTTGTCAAGAAGAAGGATGGGTCTTTGAGACTATGCATCGACTACAGGAAGCTGAATCAAGTAACCGTAAAGAATAAATATCCTCTACCTCACATTGATAACTTGTTTGATCAACTTCAAGGGTCAGTCGTCTTTTCAAAACTTGACTTGAGGAGTGGGTACCATCAGTTAAAGATTCGTTCTGAAGACATTTCTAAGACTGCTTTCCGTAGTAGATATGGTCATTATGAATTTTTGGTTATGCCTTTCGGGTTGACTAATGCTCCGGCTGTTTTCATGGATATGATGAATCGGGTCTTCAAACCTTATCTTGATACCTTCGTGGTTGTATTTATTGACGATATTCTTATGTATTCCAAGTCAAAGGAGGAGCACGAGCAACACTTGCGAATGGTTTTATCTGTTCTTCGTGAGAAGCAACTGTTTGCGAAATTCAGTAAGTGTGCTTTTTGGCTCGATGAAGTGTCTTTTCTTGGGCACGTGGTTTTAATAGAGGAATATCCGTAGATCCTTCCAAGATTAAAGCTATTGTGAATTGGAAGAGGCCTGAATCAGTTACGGAGATTCGAAGTTTCTTAGGTCTAGCCGGGTATTATAGAAGATTTATCGAGGGATTTTCTAAAATTGCTACTCCGTTAACTCAGTTGACTCGAAAGAATGTTCCTTATGTGTGGGATGGCAAGTGTCAAGTTAGTTTTGAAGAGTTGAAGAAGAGATTGACTACAGCTCCTATCCTTGCGCTACCTAATGGAAATGATGATTTAGTGATTTATAGTGATGCTTCTAAAGAAGGCCTCGGGTGTGTGCTAATGCAAAATGGAAGGGTGATTACGTATGCTTCAAGGAAGTTGACTCCGAGTGAGCAGAATTATCCTACCCATGATATGGAGCTTGCGGCTATTGTCTTTGCGTTGCACAAGTGTAAACATTATCTTTACGGAGCCAAATTTGAGATATTTACTGATCATCAAAGCTTGAAGTACCTTTTCTCACAAAAAGAGTTGAATAACAGGCAAAGAAGATGGATGGAACTATTAAAGGATTATGATTGCACTATCTCTTATCACCCGGGTAAAGCAAATGTGGTAGCTGATGCCATTAGCCGGAAATCTTTTATGGCTTCATTGATGGTGCGTGAATGGAAAATGTTAGAGGATGCTCGAGATTGGAGTCCTTATGAGTCAAAGCATGGGGCTATTTTTGCGAGTATTCGAGTATTACCAGTCTTGATTCAACAAATAAAGGAAGCTCAGAAGGATGACCCGGAGTTAGTAAAAATAGTGGATAAAATCGAAGATGGTAAATTCGAGGATTTCTCTCTTAATTCCGAAGGAGTGTTAACTTTCAGAGTCCGGTTATGTGTGCCTTGCGTGGATGGGATTAAACGCCAAGTGCTTGATGAGGGCCATAAGTCGAGGTATACTATTCATCCTGGGAGCACAAAAATGTATCAGAATTTGAAGCAACACTTTTGGTGGAATAATATGAAGAGAGAAATAGCGGATTATGTATCTAAGTGTCTAACATGTCAACAAGTTAAAGCTGAGCATCAAAGACCTGCGGGGTTACTTCAACCGTTAGAGATTCTGGAATGGAAGTGGGAACATGTCACTATGGATTTCGTGACGGGATTACCTCGCACTCGAAGAAGGTTTGACGCAGTTTGGGTGATCGTGGATAGATTGACAAAGTCTTCTCATTTTCTACCTATTGAGATTAGCTACTCGATGGAGAGGCTTGCAACTTTATATATAAATGAGATTGTGAGATTGCATGGTGTCCCGGTGAGCATTGTGTCTGATCGTGACCCTAGATTTACATCTCGGTTTTGGCAAGCATTTCAGAAGGCTTTGGGTTCAGAGTTGAAGTTTAGTACAGCTTTTCATCCCCAGACAGATGGGCAGTCAGAGAGGACTATTCAGATTCTCGAGGATATGTTGCGAGCTTGCTCAGTTAATTTTTCAGATTCTTGGGATTCTCATTTACCTCTCGTGGAATTTGCCTATAACAACAGTTTTCAGTCAAGTATTAGGATAGCCTCGTATGAATCTTTGTATGGGAGGAAATGTCGGTCTCCGATTTGTTGGGATGAAGTGGGAGAAGCAAAAATTTGGGGTATTGATATGGTGAACAAATCAGTTGAGGAAGTTAAACTTATTCGGGATCGTTTGAGTACTGCTCAGAGTAGACAGAAAAGCTATGCCGATCACCGGAGGCGAGATCTTGAGTTTCATTCGGGTGACTTTGTGTTTTTGAAAGTTTCACCTAAAGTGGGGATTTGAAGGTACGGGAAGAAAGGCAAGCTAGCACCGAGGTATATTGGCCCATTCGAGATTTTGAGTAGAGTTGGAGATAGAGCGTATCGTCTTGTGTTACCTCATTCTCTTGACAAGATCCATAATGTTTTTCATGTCTCGATGCTTCGGAAGTATGTGTATGATCCTTCTCATGTCTTGTCCGAGGTTCCCGAGGATATTGAACCAAGTATGTCTTACGAGGAGCATCCAGTCCAAGTTATTGATTCAAAGGTTCAAGAATTGCGAACTAAGAGTATTCCCCTTGTACGAGTTGTGTGGAGGAATCATAATGTGGAAGAGTCAGCTTGGGAGCTTCGGGAGGAGATCGAGAGGAAGTATCCTTGGTTGTTTGAGGGTTGAGGTAAGTAATCTTAAATATTCGGGTCGAATTTTCTTTAAGGGGGAGTGAGTGTAACGACCCCAAAATCTGTCTTTATTTATTTTATATTCCTGAGAATTTTAATTTAAAATTATGTGCGCATTTTATGTGTTGCACCATATTATATGAATTATACATCTTATTTGATTATTTGAGTTAGTTAAAGAGTTAGTAGTAATGTTATTTTGGAGTTAAGATGAGATAGTGGAATTTTATGGGTCTTTGTGGAAATTGTTGTTAAGGGGGTTTAAGTAATTTAATTTGGTTAGAAGGACTTTAGGGGAAATTGGGGAAAACAACTTGTATGACTTCCCTCCCCTCTCCCCTGCGAATTTCACCCTCACCATTATACTTTCCCAATTTGATTTCCTTGAAGAGCTCCATTGTTGAACTAGGTAAGGGTTTGATTCTTGTTCATTTTATTTCTTTTAATTTACTACTCCATTTTCAAATCTAATAATATATAAATGTTCAGGGTGTTGAATAGATTCTTTCTACCGATCAATATTATTTTTCTTGACACTTTTTTCGGAAAATAGGTAAGTTACTAATCCCCCTTTAAATGTTAAAATGGTCATATATTTGTTATATATGCTATATGGGTTGAAAAATCATGTTTTGAATGCTTTTATGATACTTGTAATTTTGGGACAAGGGGAGTAGTATAGAATTAGCTTTAGATGGATGTTATTGTTGTTGTTAGGCTGATTTCATAGCCTTAGTCAGTGTATAAATGTTGTATGTTGTAAGGGTTAGTACTTTTGGGACGGTGAGATGAAGGAGTATATATAAACAGCCAAAATTTTGCTCCAGGCTTGATTACACGACTCGTGTAAGGTTACACGAGTCGTGTAGAGGAAAATTCTGAAAGAGATAATTTTTACACGAGTCGTGTACTGATACACGACTTGTGTAGGAATTGTTACACGAGTCGTGTAAGGGTACACGAGTCGTGTAAAGGACAAATTCTGCACTTGTACATTTTACGTGAAATCTTCCGGAGGCCATAAATTTTTCATCCGGACTCCGTTTTGGTCGTGTAAACTATCGTTGGAAAGATCTTCTCGAGTACTACACGATGGGTTGGTTTTTCAGTTGGGTTATGATTTTTATAGTACGGAAATCCAGTAGGTGTTTAGTACCAAAAAGAGTATTAATGGTTCATTATGGTAGAGTTGGTCTTTTGTGATCAAGTTTGAATTGATGTGATCGTTTGGATTGATTGCGTGGTGACTTAATGTCAATGTCATGGATTCTATTATGAATACGTGTTTGCCTCTTTATGATGAGCTTGTGTGGTTCCCTACTTTGGAATCATACTCCGGTTGTTGTTTAAGCAAGTGTTCTTTGCTACGCTTGTGTTTAAAGTCCAGCTGGTACTTTTTCTGTGAGTTCGGGAAATGGTAGGGATTATAATGGCACATGATCCAAGTTCATTGTAAGGCTCCTATCATTGGTTTCCCTTTTTTAACCCCCTTCCTTAGGCCAAAGGTTGGGCACTTTGGGTTATAACTCTATGTCATTTTCCCCGTTGTTGTTGTTGCTTGGTTCCGGAACCCGTTTCAGCCCTTCGGTGCTGCTCAGTTGAAGCCTCTCAGATGGTTATTGTTTTGGTTCGAGAACCTTGGCTCAGTATCCACGTATGAGTGTTTATTTCCGCTTTATGTGTTGTATGATGAGTTGGTCGTTATTTCCAACCGGTATGGGACGGTTGGCGATAGGGAGCCTCTCATATTATGTGCTATATGCTATATGATCATTTGTGGCATTGTTCCTTTATGTTTATCATATTAGCATGTAATGTAGTTGCATTTTAGTAACTTACTGAGATTTATTCTCACCCTTTACTTGTTTACCGTTTTAGATAAGAAGGAGCCCAGGGGATAGTTCACACACAGGGAGGACGTCGAGAAGGAGATCTTTGGGTAAGACATTTTGGGAAGTGTTGTGTATATAAAGGATACATTATGTAAATGTAACACCTTTTGGGGTAGTGTACCCGTGACTTAGTAGTTGTATCATCTCTTTTGGTAGATGTTAAGTGTTTGTAAATGAGTAAGTAAAGTTAGTAGTGATAGCCGAGTGGCTAAGTACTTGTTATGAAAGTTTGGTTTGTTTGACTTGAAGTCAAGTTTAGCAAATGTGTTTGGTTATAAGACTTTTTATGAAAGTATATTTCGAAAAATTTTCTTTAAGTTGTTTTATGACGTCTTCCGTGTGTGTCCCGGACGTGGGGCCAAGTAGGACCACGGGTCGGGGCGCGACAAAACTGGCCTGCGCATCAAGCCTTACTGACTGCGCATCCAGTTGCTCTTGAATTTTCGCTTGCGCAATGACCACTTGGAAGTGCTGGGTTTGCACGGCAAATTGATTAGCCTGAATCGTTTGGAGCATGGCCATGATTTGGCGCATGTCCGTTGATGAATTTGAGGGGTCAGAGGGAGCAGTAGCTGGAGTCACAATTGGAATAAATGGAGAAGTATGTGAAGCTCTAGTAGGTTGCACAGGAGGTTGGAGAAGATTGCGCAGGAGCAGACAAAGTAGCTTGCGCAGGAACAGGAGATAGAGGCACAACAAAGTCCTCTGAACTGGATTCAGAAGCATCTTCCACTCTTGGCGCATCCTCATACACAGTAGGGTCAGGCGCGTCATGTGCAAAACCTTCACCATCAATGAAGATTGGTGGGGCTTGCTGCGCAACAGCAGCTAGCCTCGCTTCCCTTGCAATATCACGCGTAGATTTTTTAGTGTGCGGAGGGGAATGCCGTTGAGGATCTGATTCAACATCAGATTAGTCTTCCAAAGTACGCTTTGAGGCGCGCTTTTTGGTAGCAACCTTCTTAACCCTGCGCTTTGGAGTAGACTTCTTAGCAGAAAGTGGGATCTCATCCTCACTAGAAATGGTCGTGCGCGTCTCCTTGGGTGTCTCCCCCTGAGATGTTGCAGCAGCAAAAGTTTCAGCAGTGGATTTGGAAGGGCTGATGAGTGGATCATTGGCAACGCCTTCAAAGATATCTTCTTCTTGCGGCGCATGAGAAGGAGTAGAGGCACGCTTTGATTTAGGCGCATGAGGAGGGGGCGCAGCAACATCTTCTTCTACTTTGATGTCTTCATCAGACTCATCCAATAAGGTTCTAGAGACCTTGACTTCTTCTTCTTTTCTTTCTTCTTCCCTTCCTTCTCCGTCTCAGGCGCAGCAGCCTTAGCTTTCTTTAGCTTTTCAGGCGCAGGGGCTTTGGCCTTCTTAGATTTCTTAGGGGGCTCTGGGTCAGCAGTAACCTTGCGCTTAGGAGCAGGCGCAGCAGGCTCTTTGATCTTAATACCAGACGCAATAGGTTTAGAAGCCTTTGCCGTCTTGCGTGGCGCATCAGTAGCTATGCCCTTGCCTTTCTCCTTAGCACCAACCTTGCTTAACTCAGGCTTATAGACAGACTCATCCTCAGAGTCTGAGCTCGATGAAGATGCAGATTCCAATTCAACATCAGAAACTGGAGGGGAGCCTTGGTCTTCTGGGTGAATGCCCTCAAAAAGCTCAATGGGATCCGCAGCCCAGTACATGCAGTGATCAAAGTTGTTGACTTCACGGTGGAAGTTCTGAAGGAATACGCGAGAATACGTGCGTGTGGAAGTCACATCAACCTCAATGATGGGTCCTCATCCACCAACTTGCGCACTTTGGGAAAGCACATGAATATGGCAGTGAGGATTCTGCAGTGAGTCTTGTACTTGGGTGGCTGCTTCTAATCTGCATCCTTCTTCTTGTACACGCGCACCCAACGCACTAACTCATCAAAAATGATCTCAGCCCAATTCAACTGCTTCTTTTTTAAAATGGCTGCGCAACACATCCACTGCTTGCTGATGAAAGTAGATTTGTTTCCATTCTTGCAGTTGATGGTGTCACCAATGAGAGTACAGAGGTGGTACATCAATTATCCAAACTCCTTCTATCGTGGTTGTTGTATTGACCAACCAACGTAGGAATCTTTATCAGCTTCTGAGAAACTTTATCCTGCGCATCTTGAGATATCTTCTTTTTTGCAAAGCACGGGTAATCCCATTGTTTGTCTGATGTGCGCATAGTTGAAAGTCACAAAAACCCCGTGTTTAGAGCTTTTAAGGCAGGGAACGGTGATGTCGTCGTACATGCGATCAACTTCTTCTGCGTTGCTGAAGAATTCGTCGATGTATGAGGGAAGAATGAAATTCTGGCCCTTGGTGAAAAGAGGCAGAATGCCAGATTTGTTCATAATTTCCACCATATAACGCCCAAGATAATCTTGGCGCAGGTCTTCCACATCAAGTTCCCAACCGGGAATAAAATAATTCAAATTCTGCGCAAAACAAAAGTCATAAATTAGATCTGGACATGCGCACGGAGAGAAGCGCATGCGCATGAGCGATATGCGCAGCGCATGAGCTAGACTCCATACTTGGAATAAAATAATAAATATAAAGGGTAAAAATGTCTAAAACACAAAATTTAAATAACACGCCTAAAATTGGCGCGAAAAGCATAAACAAATACAAAAATCATGGCAAGGCACATAATGTGACTATTCACAAGAACATGAAGAACATGCATCGAATACACGAAGAACACGAAGAACATAAAAATGTCAAAGTGTTCCAAAATGCATAAAAAGCATATCAAAATGTTCGTAATGAAAAATCACACACAAACAAGTAAACCAAAACAAAAACAACAAGAACATACAGTCAGGATCTGAGAAAAACGAAATGAAATACAAAAAGACAAACTCAAAAAATCAACAGAAAACCAACCAAACGGTCATTGATCGTGAAACAAATTGCATAAATGAATAGCTAAGAGAAAACCGAGCATATAGCATCAAATAATTCAAAAAACGAGCAACGGATCATAGAGAAATCATAAAGGGGAGAAATAAACTTCGAACCCAACAATGGTGGAAAATTAAAAAAACTGAGTTGAAGAATCTTACCATTTGTGGATCCTCTGGTTTCTTTGAAGTTGTGGTTTTCTTAGGAGCCATGAGAGATATATATATAGAAAATTTGACACGAAAAAGGAGAGAAATAGTGCAGAGAGTAGAGAGAGATGTCAGAGAGTAGAGAAAGAAAAGGGGGGTTGAGTGATTTGGAAAAACGAAATAGAGAAGAGTGAGGAGAGAGACGGCGCTCGTAGGTTTTAATCATCAAAGAGGAGAGATGACATCACCATGCGCTGACAAAAGTTGGTAAAAGATCAGGCAAGTGAGGCACACGCGCGAGTGAGGCGCACGCGCAGATGACGTGGACCAATGAGGAACGCGCGTGAAAAGCTCTATGCGCGCGTGTGTGTCAGGCATTAATGGTCACGAAAAGACTATTCCACTTTCGTCATAAATAGCACACAACTAGCATTAATGGAGCGTTACTCAATGCCTTTTGCATTAAATGAGGTGGGACGTGCGCAAGGGTAGAAAAGTAATTTCCCAAGAAAATTCAAAAAGAAATTGACGAGGGAAAATACATAATTATGCAAGTACCCTTGCAAATTATGTGCTGACTCAGTAAGTCAATGACCTAGATGTAACTATTGAAAAGAGAACTTACCTGAGGTCCACGTGGCATGCGCATGATGCTTATACGCAGCTCTATTATGCGCAGAGTTTCTTAGAAAACTCAAAAAAGATTTGCCTTATGCGCAACATCATGTGCGCATGAAGTGCGCAGGCGCATGAGGCATTTCTATCTTAGATAATTTCAAGAAAAAACATAGATATTAGTATTGACAAATCATATGGACAAGATTTAGCTGAGTTCAAGCATACCCATTTCACCTCTCACAAAGATGAACCTTTTAGCATCTAGTGCTTTTGTAAGAATATCAGCGATTTGATAGTCGGTTCCCACGTGTTCCAAATGAATGTTTCTTTTCTCCACGTGGTCTTTGAGGAAGTGATACTTGATGTCAATGTGCTTGGTCTTAGAGTGCATCACAGGATTTCAGAAACCGTAATGGTTGATGTATTGTCGCAGTAGATGGGGCAATTTTCTTCTTTGATGTCATAGTCCACCAATTGCTGCTTCATCCACAGAATCTGACAGCAACAGCTTCCAGCAGCAATATACTCTGCTTCAGTAGTTGAGACAGAAACTGCAACTTGTTTCTTACTAGCCCATGACACAAGTCGATATCCGAGAAAATGACAAGTGCCGCTTGTGCTTTTCCTATCAATTGAGCACGCTGCATAATCCGCATCTGAATAACATACAAGTTTAAAATTCTAATATTTGGTGTACCAAAGTCCAAGGTTAACAGTGTCAGAGAGATATCGTATAATACGTTTCACAGCAATTAAGTGCGCTTCTCTAATGTCAGATTGATAACGTGCGCAGACAGAAACACTAAACATAATATCAGGCCTACTAGCGGTAAGATAAAGGAGATAGCCAATCATACCTCGATATAAAGTTTGATCAACTTTCTTACCTTTCAAGTCTTTTTCGAGTTTGTTGCCGGTAGCCATTGGAGTATCATATGGTTTAGCATTGTCAAGTCCAAATTTCTTGATTAGATCCCTTGTATACTTTGCATGGTTGATAAATATGCCTTCATCCATTTGCTTGATTTGAATCCCGAGGAAGAATGTAAGTTCTCCCATCATGCTCATCTCAAACTTGCTTTTCATTAGTTTCTCAAAGTGCTTGCACAACAATTCATTAGTAGAACCAAAAATAATATCATCGACATAAATTTAAACAAGTAATTTATGATCATTATGTTTAGCAATGAAAAGAGTAGTATCGATTTTACCTCGAGTGAAGCCTTGCTCAATGAGAAACTTGGATAGTGTATCATACCATGCTCTTGGTGCTTGCTTTAGCCCATACAAAGCTTTCTAGAGTTTGTAGACATGATTTGGAAATTATGAATCTTCAAATCCAGGCGGTTGAGCAACGTAGACTTGTTCTTGGAGTTCACCATTTAGAAACGCGCTCTTGACATCCATTTGATATAACTTGACGTTTTTGTGACCAGCGTAAGCTAGAAAGATCCTTATAGCTTCAAGTCTTGCAACGGGCGCAAAGGTTTCATCGTAGTCGATTCCTTACTCTTGCCTGTAGCCTTGTGCAACCAACCTTTTCTTGTGATGGTTCCATTCTCGTCCATCTTGTTTCTGAACACCCACTTTGTACCAATCACTCCTTGATCATTTGGTCTTGGAACGAGAGTCCAAACCTTACATCGTTCAAACTGATTGAGTTCTTCTTGCATTGCAACAACCCAATTTGGATCTTGGAGCGCTTCATCAGCCTTCTTAGGTTTAATTTGAGAGATAAATGCAGTGTAAGCATCAAAGTATGTAGCTGTCCTTGTACGAACCCCAACATGTAGTGATTGGGTGATCTCTAACTTCACAAATTTTAGGTGGTAAGTTAGGTTGAGTTGTAGTAACTTGAAGGTCTTCAATTGGTACATCTTCACCAGCATCAAAATCATTAAATTTAGGGGGTTGAACTGGTTCAGAATTAAACGAGTGAGTGACACCAGGCGCAGAATTCGAATGATGCGCTATAGACGAATCTCCAGGCGCATTGTACGGTGCAACTGAAGCTTCACTTGGTGCGTTATTGACAAAGCTTTGCGCAACTGATGTAGATGGATTTTTTTGAGTTGATGCATTATGATCTTATGTATATGCAGTTGGAATGTGCGCACCTATCTCAATAGACTCAACAGAATCATCAGCAACATTTGGAGCCAAATGTGGCTCAAGGAGAGAGTGTTCATCAAATGTAACATGTACAGATTCAACTATCACTAAAGTAGATCTATTGAAAACACGAAAAGCTTTCGAATGTTTAGAATACCCAACAAAAATACCTTCGTCAACTTTGGCATCGAATTTACCTCTATGTTCGTTTCTGTTGTAGAGGATAAAGTATTTGATGCCAAAGATCTTGAAGAAAGCAATTTTGGGAGTTCTACCATGCCAAAGTTCATAAGGGGTCTTGTTATGGTGTTTGTTGATGAGGGAACGATTTTGAGTAAAGCATGCTGTGTTGATAGCTTCTTCCCAAAAGTACTTAGGCAATTTAGCTTCAGCTATTATCGTCTTCCCTGCTTCTATCAACGTTCGGTTCTTCCTTTCCACAACACCATTTTGTTGAGGAACTCCAGCTGTTGAAAAGTTGTGATCTATCCCATGATCGTCGCAATATCGAGCAACACCGTTGTTCTTGAATTCTGTTCCATTGTCGGATCGAACACTAACGATGTCATATTTTTTTGGATTTGGAGCAGTCTGAATAGAGTGGTGAGAATGTCATAGCAATTGTCTTCAGAAATCATCATTTCTACCCACGCATATCTTGAATAATCGTCCACCACAACTAGAGTATATTTGTTGCCTCTAATGCTTGCAGTAGAGACTGGTCCAAAGAGATCAATGTGCAGCAGTTGCAAACATCTTGAAGTTGAGGGATTTGTCTTGCTGGAGAAAGACTGCTTTGATTGTTTGCCAAGTTGACAAGGTGCACATTTCTTCTCATGATGATCAACAACCTTGGGGAGTCCTTTGACAAGATTATCCATGCTGAAATTGATATATACTTGAAGTTCAAGTGACTCATGCGCTTGTGCCATAGCCAACTATTTTCGCTCACACTTTTAGCTACAAAACAAAGATTAGTACTAGAGTTCATACTATTGAAATCAATAATATAAATATTTGTCTTACGATATCCCGTGAGTAATGTAGCTCCAGTTTTGCCATTCTTGATAAGACATTACGTTGAAGTGAAATGGCATTCTAATCCTTTGTCGCAAAATTGAGATATGGATAATAAGTTGTGCTTGAGTCCTTCCACGAGAGAGACTCTTTCAATGCACACTTTGTCTTTCTTGCGCTTCCCATATGCAATAACTTGACCTTTGTTATTATCACCAAATGTTACTGAGAGACCTCTTTCTTCATGAACATCTTCAAGTAAGGATTCATCTCCAGTCATGTGTTGTGAGCACCCACTATCGAGAATCCATTATTACGTTCTAGCTTTAGAAGATCCAGCCATGAAGCAAAGAACCTGAAATATAGACATTTAAGCAGGTCCCCTTTATTCCTTTTTGGGTCCTAGAGTTAGCAACTTTTGACAACCCACTCTTGCTTGACCTTAGGATTTTTAAGTCCTTTGGCATTGGGAGTGAATCTCAAAAGGCATTCCACGGACTTGTGTCCAGAACAATCACAAATAGAACAATGATGAAAGCCACCAACCACGTGAGTTTTCACAAACTCCTTACTTTTCTTAGGGATAGCATTCTTCTTTGGGTTAGATGAATTTGCCTTAACAAAATTTTTCTTTTGAAATTTTGGTGCGCTTTTTCTAGGAGTGCGCATATGGCTGGGAGGCACATGGCGTTGATGCGCATGGCTCTTAGGCGCATAATGTTCGCTCGTAGAAGGAGCGTGCCTTGTTTCAAGAATTATTTTGCTAGAGGAAGATTCATCTGTAGCTATTTCCTTCTCTTTTTCTTTCCCAAATTGTTTCGTTGGGTAGACATAATGGAATGTTTGTCTCTTGACTGATTCCTGTCTTTTACCCATTGAAATAGAATGTTTCCCCTTAGGAATTTCACAAGTTTGCTGAGGTGTAAATTCACTTTCTCTTTCAGCGCAGACCTCACACTTAAAGTTGTCACTAGTTGATGAGAATCCCAAGCCACTTTATCACCACTGGCTTTTTGGGACTCAAAGATACTATCCATAGTGACACGAGAATTGGACCACTCATTTGTAATCTTTTTAAGATCAGTAATTTGAGCAACCATTCATCGTTTTGAACTTTAAGTATAGAGTTCTGTTCTGTTAGATAGGTGTTTTTGACAGTAAGAGGAGTCATGCTCTTTATCTTCTCCTTAAGGAGGGTGAGTTCAAATTTTAGAAGATATTTCTCAGTCTTAAGCTGGGAAATTTCATCACATGATAGTGTTAAAGCTTCCTTCATATCACTAAATCGACTGATTACCTTTTCAGCCTCTTTGAACAACTTTTCTTGCTTTTTAATGTCCTCATCATGATTTATTATTGGAATTGGTTCAACTTGTGGTCTGATCTAGTTGCCTTTTCTGAGCTTGCTTCTTGCGCTCAGATCACATCTAGCAAATAACAATCCACCATCGCTTTGAGCTGGAGTAAGACATCCTTGTTCAATAAGCTCGTTGATGGTTGGTCCTTTCTTCTTTTTCATCTCTTGAAAACCTGCAAATTTCTTGATAGATTTATTCAAGACATTCATATCAGGAACATCTTTAGAGTAGTCATCATTTGAATCATAAGCATCTACTTCATCATCCTTTGCCACCAAGCACACGAGTCCATGATAAATGACTATTTTATAGTCATTTAAGGTCTAAAAAGATAGTTTATTAGCTTTTATTCCACAATAAATAACTTAAATTACTTATTTTCTACTCTTTATTTGATATAATGTGCTTGGGAGAATTTTTTATGATACAAGCAGGTTTTTCAATACATTCTTAAGGAAAGAGGAAGCTAAGGCATCATCTTTGTGAAGGAGGAACACTTGGAAAAGAAGGAAATAAGCTGGACCAAGAAAAATCAAAGTTTCAGCCAAAGAGGACCTGCTCGGCCGAGCAGTACCCTTGACTCGGCCGAGCATAAAAAGACAGAAAATCAGTAGGTTCGAAAAAAGGCTTGCTCGGCCGAGCACTTTTCCTTGACTCGGCCGAGCACCCCCTGAATCAGCAAAAGGTGCCTTTTCAAATGGAGACCTCTCAAAGCATCCATCCGGGAAAAAGTGCATCCTCTCCTCTAAGGCTTATATATAGAAGTAGAAATCAGTGTTTTAGATATCTAGAAATTATTAACACATTATAGCAAAGTTTGTATTCCAAATATCATTTTTATCTCAGAAATTGCAAAAAGTTATAAAACTTTCTTTAGCAATTTTCTGAGTTTTTTTTTCAAGCAATAATATATCGAGGTTCTCTTCAAGTCTTGTGTTCTCATCTTAATTTCTGAATAAGTATTTCTTTCTCTATCTTTATTTTATTTATCTTATTCTTATTATTTCGCAAATGGCTTGTGAGTAATCCCCCTTTTTCTTGGGGTTGGATAACTCAAGCAACATTTGTATTTACTAATATTCATGCTCTAAATTTATTATCTTCATCTTAAACAATTCTACTATATCAAACTTTAACGCCTACGACCATGATGACGTCCATGATTTGTATGAATCTTAGTTAATCAAGGGAAGTACTGATCGGAGAACCTTGATTAGCGGATCCATATAGTCAGAACTAAGTTCATTACTCACGAGAGTAGTGTAAGGGCTTAGGGATGCTCCTTGAGTGGAAAGTATGCTGATTTTCATAAAGAAAACTTAATGGATTCTTACTAATTATGGGCCATCGAGAGATAGGGCATAATTAGTATGAGAATACAAACGCTACTTGCTTGATCGTGAGAAGTAGTGTAGGCTTAGCATACCATCCTTGTTTTAAAATGAAATTTTAATCTGAAAAGAGCATGATTAATTGATGAATACAATGTTGTTTGTATCCCAATCCCGAGAATTCCTTAACCATAAGAGTTTTCAATCTAAGCTATAGTTTTTATTATTACTTTCTAGTCGTGACAAACAATTTTATACCCCCCAATCATTTCCCTTTCTTTATTCTTTTATCCAAAGCAAAACATTTTATAAGTAAAGTTGTCTCCGTGGGAACGACTCGCTCTTACACTATCTATACTACAAAAACCCGTGCACTTGCGGAAATAACCTAACAAGTTTTTGGCGCCGTTGCCGGGGACAACGGTTTACTTTCTGAATTTTTTTGCTTTGTGTTTTTTTTTTAAGTCTTTAGTTTTAGTTTCGTTTATTTTTATTATTTAACATCCCTTCGAAGAATTTGTGTCTTTGAATTATTTTTTCTTTAGGTACTCCCGGAGTATATGAAAAGAGCCCGAATCATACTTGAAGAGTTTGATCCGGAACCTGAAAGAACCTTTCACGAAAGGTTAAGAAGACTTAGAGAAGTGCTAGAAGAAAACATGGCACGAAACGGTGAAAATAATGAGGGTGATGACGGAGAACCCGCTACACCCTTACCTAGGACCCTTCGGGACTTTGTCAACCCAAGTACCCCGGGGACTAGGACACCCATTGTTATTCCAAATGCCGACACAGTCCATTTTGAAATTAAGCCTCAACTGCTACACATGGTTATGAACAACCAATTTGGAGGCTCAGCACTTGAAGATCCACACCTTCACATTCAATCCTTTCTGGAGTATTGTGACACCACTCGAGTTCTCGGTGTCACACCCGAAGCGATACAGATGCGCCTTTTTCCATTCTCTTTAAAGGACAAGGCGAAACAATGGTTGAACTCGGTCCCCCACAATTCATTAACAACATGGGACCAAGTTCAAGAAGCTTTCCTTGGACGTTTCTTCCCTCCAGTCAAGACCGCTCAGATACGGACTAAAATCACAAACTTTAGTCAAAAAGAAGATGAGTCGCTCTATGATGCATGGGAAAGGTACAAAGATCTTCTAAGGATATGCCCACACCACGGGCTTGAAAAGTGGTTGATTGTCCACACTTTCTACAACGGTCTCACATTCAAGACTAGGGAGACCATCGATGCCGCCGCGGGAGGAGCATTGATGAACAAAGGCGTGGACGAAATACGACCTAATAGAGAACATTGCATTGAACCACTATCAGTGGTCCAATGAGAGGGACCAACCGCAAGGGACTCCAGGTAAGTATAATGTTGATGTTGTTACTCTTCTCTCATCTAAAGTCGACATGCTTCTTAAAAAATTTGAAACTCTTAATGTAAATCCCGTTGCTAGTATAAACATTTTTGTGAGTTGTGTGGGTCAACCTCACACAACTCCGATGGTTGTGAATTGCTTGTCACTACTTTTAGAGAGCAAGCCAATTTTGTTACTTCTAATGGACAAAGAGGGGGTATGTATTCAAACACATACAATCCCGAGTGGAAAAATCACCCCAATTTTTCCTATAGAAGCAACAACGTTTTAAACCCTCAACCTTCTAATCAGGCGCCGGGATTCGCACCTAAGAATTTCAATAATTCTTTCCCTCACCCTAAATCTAAATTAGATCTTCTTATGGATTATATTGTAGAACAAAATAAAAATCAGGAGACGATCAACAATGAATTTAGGGAAAACTTTGAGGTTTTGAATGCTAGGTTTGAAAACTTAGCCGCGCATAATAAGATGCTTGAAAACCAACAAGCTCAACAGGCCAATACCTCTCATAGACCACAAGGGAGTCTTCCCGGTCAACCCCAAAGGCCTAATGAGCATGCTAACGTAGTGATCTCGATGAGCAAAGGAATAGAGAACCAAAGTCCGACCCCACCGTTGGTCGAGACTAATAAAGAGATTAAAAACGAGATTAAGTACCCTGGTTTCAATAGATATTTTGATCCCCCTATACCCTATCCTCAAATATTAATCAAGAAAGGGGTTAATGATCAACATGCTGAGTTTTTGAAAACTTTGAAATCATTAAATGTTAAGGTTCCATATTCTGATAATGTGAGCCAAATGCCTGCTTATGCAAAACCTTTAAAGGAAATGATTTTTAAAAAGAGGTCTTTAGAAGAATTTGAAACCTTTATCTTAGCGGAAGATGTGAGTGCAATCTTACAAAAGAAACTTCCCCCAAAGATTAAAGACCCCGGCTCTTTTTCAATACCTTGTAGCATAGGTAGGTGTAACATGGACAATGCAATGCTTGATCTAGGGGATAGCGTTAGTATTATGCCTTTTTCGGTTAGTGAGAGACTAGGTGTGGGGAACTCAAACCCACCACCATATCTCTCCAATTGGCGGACCGATCCATACAATACCCAATAGGTATTATGGAAAACATGCCTTGTCGTATAGGGAACCTAATCATCCCTGTCGACTTTGTTATCCTCGAGATTGAGGAGGATGAGAATATTCCGGTCATTCTTGGAAGGCCTTTCCTCGCTACCGCAGGAGCTATTATAGATGTTAAAAGGGGAACGCTTACTCTAAATGTAGGAAATGAGAAAATAGAATTTAGTAAGCAAAGCCCAACTATTGAAAACTCTTGTCGAAAAAATGAAGTCTTTGACAATAATCATGAGGAAATAAATGTCATTCAATCTATGGATCCAAAAATGGATCATATAGACAAACTAAATACTTATGAAAAAATATGTCAAAGAGATTAAGGAATCAAGGGCCAATGATAAAAGTGTTGACTGGAAAAGGTTGCTGCATGACGAAGATGAAGGTGATGATATAATTGAAAAGTCAAAAGAAGTAGCACCGAAGAAGAAAACGGCATGGCGAGCATCTAAGGACTACCGGGAGTTGATCCCGTTTAAAAAGAAAAATGGACGGCGTTTGTGCATCGATTATAGGGCCTCGATCAATCCAATGGTCATGCAATGGAGAATCGTCAAAGACAATAGACCATCTCAAAACCATGCTATTCCCGTTCTCATTAAAAGAAAGGCGTCGAGCTAATGACGTAAAACAAGCATCATCGGGATAATAACCGATGGATTATTTCATTGTATTTATTTATTTATTTATTTTATTTCATATTATTATTTTTATTGTTTTTCTTTCAACATTTGTTTTGTAGGTTTTATATAAAAATATATATATATATATATTTCAGGTTTCGCTCGGCCGAGCACCATACAAGACGCAGCCGAGCAGAAGAGGGTCAGAAAGTGGTACATTTAGAAGAGGAACGCTCGGCCGAGTCTAGGAATTCTGCTCGGCTGAGCACATCGGATTGACTGACGCGACTTTTGGTCAAAAGTCGGGTATCTTGAAGAGTTTTCCTCATTTTTCTTCATCTTCTTCAACTCTTCTTCTCTCTAAACCATCCTACACCGCCAACCCACATTCTTCTTCTCTAAATTCCGGCCAAAACACCATTAAACCCGATCAAATAACACCTCCCCAACCTTTCTTCACCTCCCAAACACCATATCAACCATCAAAACCCACCAAATCACCCCAAAATCTCCCAAAACCGAAAATAACCCCAAGATTGCCAAACCCATGAAAATCATCAATCAAACCCACAATTCTCATCAAATCCCATCTCCATTACACCTCTAAACATCTAACCCACCTCAAAACATCCAATTTCAGTCCAACTCGCCCCGAAATCAAAACCCTAGGTTTTGCCCCAAAATTCAAAATCCGGGTTTAGTTGAAATTGAAGGTCAAGGTTCATTCTTTTGGGTCATTTGAAGCTATTGAAGGAGAAAGAACAAAGATTGAAGCTCATTCCATCATTAACATTCGGGTAACAAAAATTTTCACTCTTTCTCTCTTTAGAATCACTTGGGTAATCTTGCTCTGTTTATGATTATTATTGTAATGGAGAATCGTGGAAAGAGGGCAACTTCTAAGGCATCTAAAGCCTCTGGTAGTGGGACTAAGAAATCAAAAAAGGGTGAGGGTTCGAGTTCGAATTTGGTTCCTACTGTAAACAACTTGGGAATCCAATTTAAATCTAATCCCAAACTAAAAAAATTTGAAAGGTTAGCGGGAAAAGATGTTAAGCCAACCCAATTCCCAAATCTTGATGCTATGGGGTCACTAGGTATTCAAGGAAGTATATGGAATTTACACATAGGGTTGGAAGCGCGAGATTTCTTGCGATTACAGGCAAAAACTTACGAAAGCATCACCCTCGAATTCCTGAGCACAGTGTCAAAAACAACAAGGGATAGGATAGACATAGCATCGGGTGAGCAATTTGAAGATATTAGACTAACATTTCGTCTCTTGAATAATTCCTATAAGCTTGATTTGGAAGAAATAAATGAAATTCTTGGTTGGCCTTCCCCTAGAAACTTAACAAATGAGATCCCTCCAGAATTTAATGCGGACCTCTTTTGGTTACAAATCACTGGGCAAACAGCTTTTCTTCCTAGAACCGCTAAGGCTTCCTTAATTGTCCACCCCGTTCTCCGCTACATTCATAGAATGTATGCGTGCACTGTCTTTGCAAGAGAGGATAAAGGGACAATAAATAGGCCTGAGTTGTTTCTCCTATGGGCTTTTGTGACCGGATATAGGGGAATTAATCTAGGGAAATGGTTGATAGACCGTCTTTTGGACCATGTTTCCCCTAATTTTCCTGGGGATATTCATATTGGGGGAATGATAACATTATTTGCTGAATATGTGCACATTGAGATACCTGAGGAAGGACCGGACGCTTGGGAACCAGTTCGAGGTTCAAGGGCATTGGACATAGCCGCCCTTAAAGTGATGAATATGATCTCTGAAGATGAGGAAGGAGGCTATACAATGTATGTTGGAGGAGGAGCAAATAGAAGACCATACACCCATTTACCCAACAACCAATTGCCCATCATCACCTTAAACCAACCTCAAACTTGGACTTTCCCAAGTAATCAAGGTCCCAATGCTCAACAAAATGAGCCAATGGGAGAGCACCAAGAAGAACCACAACAACACCAATACCAAAACCAAATGCCTCCCGATTTTTATGACTGATTCAACCAAATGTTCATCCAGCAAAACCAAATGTACCAACAAAATACCCAAATCCTTAACCGACTCGATCAATATTCCAACAATTTTGACCAATTTCGCACCAACATGGAGGATCGGGTCAACCACATTCAGGTAAGAGTTGATTACATTTACAACTATGGAATTGGGAATTGGATGAATTTCAGGCCTCCAAATCAGCAACCACCGCCACCATTCTAGTCGGTACCTCTTTTTCTCCCTCTCCTCTAATTATTCTTGTCCCAATTTTTCATTTCTACTTTTCAAAACATTAGGGACAATGTTTCATTTAAGTGTGGGGGGGGTAGTATCTTTCTTTTTTATTTCTTTTCCTATTTTTCGTTTTTAGTATTTTTTTATATCTTCAAAAAAAAAAAAAAAAATTAGCCAATGCTTCCGTTGATGAGAATGTTATCTCTATTATCATTTGTCTAAATAAAATTTTTACCTTTCTAACTTTTACTTCTTGAGAAATTTGATAATAACAACATAGGATTGTATTGGATGGTAAATAGAAAAATTTTCAAAATTAATATGAACTTTTAAATCCTATTGAATAGAAGCATTACATTATTTTTGAATTTGTGGGCATTTAAGTTTGGATACAATATTCTTGTGAAACTTTTTAAACATTCTTGTATGTACATATCAAAACCCTCATTTATATTCTTTTCCAAATATTTACAAAATTGTTATGCTTTTCACGAATCACAAAAACTTTTCCATTTCCACTTTCAAGGCTAAATAAATCAATATAACCTTCTTGTAAATTGTCCACTCAAATATCTAAATGAATATATCATTATAGAGTGTGACAATTTAAAAAAAGAAACTCAATTGCCACGTTTAATCATAATAATCAATAGCCTTTTTCCACTATCATCCTCCGCCTATTCTTTTTGTGATTCAAAGAGCATAATAAATTTTGGACATATTTGTTAAGGAATAAAATCTTAGTCTAAGAAATGTACTTCCAAGCATGAAAAATTTCTTCACAAAGCACTCTAAAAGAGTGACCTTAATTATCAATTCATTCTTGTGTCCCACAAATTCATTTGGTTATCTCAATATGCTCTTATTCAATGGTATTTATTCATGTCATATTAGCATTTAAACTTCTCTATTTACTTTTCAATATCATCCTACCTTCTTCTTCACAAATTTCTTGAGACGAAAAATTTAGAAGGAAAGAATTTTATAAAGGCAATACTATATAACAATATTCTGAGGAAACATTGAAGACCTTTCTTGTTTTTCTACTAGTGTCATTTTCACTCCTCTCTTTTCAAATATTTAACTTGCTCGAGGACAAGCAAGATTCTAGTGTGGGGGAGTTGATAAATGACTATTTTATAGTCATTTAAGGTCTAACAAGATAGTTTATTAGCTTTTATTCCACAATAAATAACTTAAATTACTTATTTTCTACTCTTTATTTGATATAATGTGCTTGGGAGAATGTTTTTATGATACAAGCAGGTTTTTCAATACATTCTTGAGGAAATAGGAAGCTAAGGCATCATCTTTGTGAAGGAGGAACACTTGGAAAAGAAGGAAATAAGCTGGACCAAGAAAAATCAAAGTTTCAGCCAAAGAGGACCTGCTCGGCCGAGCAGTACCCTTGACTCGGCCGAGCATAAAAAGACAGAAAATCAGTAGGTTCGAAAAAAGGCTTGCTCGGCCGAGCACTTTTCCTTGACTCGGCCGAGCACCCCCTGAATCAGCAAAAGGTGCCTTTTCAAATGGAGACCTCTCAAAGCATCCATCCAGGAAAAAGTGCATCGTCTCCTCCAAGGCTTATATATAGAAGTAGAAATCAGTGTTTTAGATATCTAGAAATTATTTTAAACACATTATAGCAAAGTTTGTATTCCAAATATCATTTTTATCTCAGAAATTGCAAAAAGTTATAAAACTTTCTTTAGCAATTTTCTGAGTTTTTTTTTCAAGCAATAATATATCGAGGTTCTCTTCAAGTCTTGTGTTCTCATCTTAATTTCTGAATAAGTATTTCTTTCTCTATCTTTATTTTATTTATCTTATTCTTATTATTTCGCAAATGGCTTGTCAGTAATCCCCCTTTTTCTTGGGGTTGGATAACTCAAGCAACATTTGTATTTACTAATATTCATGCTCTAAATTTATTCTCTTCATCTTAAACAATTCTACTATATCAAACTTTAACTCCTACGACCATGATGACGTCCATGATTTGTATGAATCTTAGTTAATCAAGGGAAGTACTGATCGGAGAACCTTGATTAGCGGATCCATATAGTCAGAACTAAGTTCATTACTCACGAGAGTAGTGTAATGGCTTAGGGATGCTCCTTGAGTGGAAAGTATGCTGATTTTCATAAAGAAAACTTAATGGATTCTTACTAATTATGGGCCATCGAGAGATAGGGCATAATTAGTATGAGAATACAAACGCTACTTGCTTGATCGTGAGAAGTAGTGTAGGCTTAGCATACCATCCTTGTTTTAAAATGAAATTTTAATCTGAAAATAGCATGATTAATTGATGAATACAATGTTGTTTGTATCCCAATCCCGAGAATTCCTTAACCATAAGAGTTTTCAATCTAAGCTATAGTTTTTATTATTACTTTCTAGTCGTGACAAACAATTTTATACCCCCCAATCATTTGCCTTTCTTTATTCTTTTATCCAAAGCAAAACATTTTATAAGTAATGTTGTCTCCATGGGAACAACTCGCTCTTGCACTATCTATACTTCAAAAACCCGTCCACTTGCGGAAATAACCTAACAGTCCATCATCAGAATCTTCATCGCTTTCTTCCGAGTCTGTTTCAATCCATGTATTGCGCTCAATAGATGGAGATTCTTCTTCAGCAACCATTCCTTTATGACGATTGAATTTGTGAGTGTATTTGCTCTTTTTTTGCATGTACTCGAACTTGGGAATTGGGCAGCTCGATGCAAAATGTCCTGGTTTCCTGCAATTAAAACAAACAAAATCTTCTTTTGTTTTGGAATCATTGCTCATGGTAAACTTTGGAGGAGCTCTGCTTGTAGATCCTTGTGCTTTGTTGAAAGAGCTGGGTTTTGAGAATTTTCTGAACTTCTGGAATTTCTTCACAAATAAAGCGAAGTCTTCTGGAATTTTCTGAACTTCTGGAGCACCATATTGAAGAACATAATAGTAAAAACACAACTCTGCACCTTAGGCTTTCCCGAGGCATCCCTCTTCTGACCCTATGATGATCCAGTTCCACCCCCAAATGATACATTCCTGGTTCTAGGACAATCCCTTTGAAAATGATCAACTGACCACAATTCAAACACTTACCCAGTTTCTTCTAACACTTTTCTTCAGAGTGCCCTTCCTTCTGACAATAATTACATATCCTTCTACTTGGATTTCCCGAGGTGTTACCTTGATTGTTGGCAATTGATTGCCCCTGAGGTTGTCCTTTGTTTTGTAATGATATTCCTTGACCTCCTCAATTGTCACCGTACTGTGGTTGAGGTGTTCCTTGCCTTTCCGCACCTGATAGTTCAACTTTCCTCTTATGTTCTTCAATATGGTGCTCCACTTGATAAACTCTATCAACTGCATCTTGAACATCCTGTAAATTGGGAAATACTAGTTGAATTCGGATCACAGTTCTCAATCCTTTCACAAATCGCATTGCCTTCCTCTCCTCAGTTGCAACTAAATTAGTACAGTACCTGGATAACTCTGTGAATTTAGATTTATACTGAGCCACGGACATAACATTTTGCTCTAAGTTGAGAAACTCCATTTCTTTCTTGTCTTGATCCACCCGGGGAATAAAATGTTCCTTGAACTTCTTTTAGAAAATTTTCCCAAGTATAGGGTACATGAGTCTCATCCCAATTGGTCTTCAAAGCTTTCCACCAATACTCAGCAGCTCCACTCAATTTACAAGTAGCAATCCTGATTTGATCTTCATCAAAACATCTCAGAACATCAAATATTTCTCCATCGATTCAATCTACCTTTCCACTTTAGCCACATCTGGTTCTCAATCATAGCCTATTGAGTTCATTTTTGAGAACTGTTCTAACCCATATCTCGAAGGTACTTGATCTTCTCCTTGTCTTTAATCATTTAAGGTTTTCATGGCTGCTTCAAACATTCCCTTGCCTTGAAGGCCCTGACTGATCTCTTTATGTCCCAACCATTTTCAATAAGTACCTGCATAAGACTCTCAACGTCACTCACTCTATACACAACTACCCTCCTAGGTCACTTAGTCATTCTAGACCATCTGCAACCTAGCTCTGATACCAACTGTCGCGCCTTAGACCCGTGGTCCTACTTGGCCCCACGCTCGGGACACGATTGAAAGACGTCATAAAACACTTTTAGAAAATTTTTCGAAATATACTTTCATAAAGTTTAACAAAATCCACACTCGAAGTTAAAAGACTTCCATTTAACTTTCACACAAACTTTTTCACAAACGAAAGTACTTAGCCCGAAGGCTTACAAACTCTTATACAAATGTACGATTACCACACTTTAACAAAATAAGTGATACACGGATAAAGTCTCGGGTACACTACTCCAAAGGTTATACATTTATATCGTGCAACCTTTAAACCACACTTACTTTCCAAAATGGATTATCAACCCGACGTCCTCCCTTGTAAAGTGACCTATCCCCTGGACTCGCCTTTATCTAAAACAGTAAACAAATAAGGGGTGAGAATGAATCTCAGTACGCTACTAAAATGCAACTACGTTACATGCTGAAATGATACTCGTAATTGAACAATGTCAATAAACATTCATTTAGCACATAACATGAGAGGCAAGGCCAACTCATCACACCACACATAAGGCGGAAATAAACACTAATAAGTGGATACTGAGCCAAGGTTCTCGAATCAAACATATAACCATCTGAGAGGTATCAACTGAGCAGCATCAAAGAGCTGAAACGAAGCCGGGATCCCGAAAACCAAACCATAACCATAAGAACCAAAGTAACACAGGGGGGGAAATATGACACAAAGTCATAACCCAAGGCTCACACAAGGGAGCGATTCATCCCATCCAAGGCCAATCTGGACTGGGGAAAACAGAAAAGGCAACAGTGGAAAATCTTATAGTGAACTTGGCTCGTGTGCCACTATAATTCTCCACTGCCTGACTCAAGGTACCAATGGAAAACCTTATAGTGAACTTGACTTGTGCCACTATAATTCTCCCACTGCCTGACTCAACAACAAGTACCAGCTGGACTTTAACACGAGCATAGTAATAAATACTTGCTTAAACAACAACCGAGGGCAATGATTCCAAAGTAACGAACCAAGCCAAACACATCTTAAAGATGAACCAATCCAAAACACATCAAAAGATGTTCAACAATATTCAATTAACCTTTAGTCAAATTCCACAACACTTTTGTTCACAAAGGAATCAATTTCAAACACTAGAGTGCTCCACAATGACCATTTAAGTCAACTAGAGTAGTACCCAAAACCTAGAACAAGAATACATCCTAGTCTTAATCAAACAAAAGGAGGATTTCCGAAAATAGGGGCGAGCGGGCGCTCACTATATACCGAGCGGGCGCTCGACAAACCAGGCGGGCGCTCAGAAAGTACCAAGCGGGCGCTCCGGGTCAACAGAGATTTTTGGTCATGAAAACACTATGTAAGCGGGCGCTCACTAGCTCACAGGCGGGCGCTCGGTTCAATTTACAGCAAAGGCTCAATTCTTTCTCAGGTTAAGAATTCTCCGTCCCAAGCGTATGAGTATAACTTTTTACTAACAACTAACTCTCCAAGAGTATTCTAACATATTCAAAACCTTCTTTCAAGCTCATTTCATCACAAACCCAGCACATGTTAATACTCCCTTGTCCCAAAATTACAAGTATCACAAAAATCATCCAAATCACAAAAATAACAATCACAAGTATCAAGTATAACATATATGACCATTAGGGAAATTAGTAACTTACCTATTCCGGGGAAAGTATAAATGAAATATATTTTGATCGGGTAGAAATGGCCTACTCAATGCCCTGAACATTTTAGTATAATTAGATTTTAAAATGGAGTAGTAAATAAAATGATAAAAATTGTAGAAGATCAATCCTTACCTTATAAGCTTTTAATCCAGAGGGAGTATACTTTAGTGTGTGTGTGTGTGTGTGTTTGTTAGTTTCCACACAGAGAAGGAAAATTAGGGATAAGGATGCATAAAGGCTATTTATAGTCTTTCCCCAAAAGCCCCTCCACTTTTATTTCTAACAACTAAACCCCCAAACTTTAAAGTTACACTTTGAACCCTAAAATTTCAACTAACTCATTTATTCCTTTTAACAAAATTTCTACTAACACTTTAACTACCACATATGCTCAAATAATATATGCAAGTCATAAAAATAATTTTCTAACACATAAAATGCACATAAAAGTTCCATTTTAGTTAAGAAAATTAGGGTGGTTTTGGGGTCGTTACAATCACTCCCCCTTAAAGAAAATTCGTCCCGAAATTTAGGGTAATTTACCAAACAAATCGAATAACTAGGGATATTTCCTTTCCATTTCCTCCCGAAGTTCCCAAGTAGATTTTTCCACATTATGGTTCCTCCACACAACCCTAACAAGAAGAATACTTTTAGTTCTCAATTCTTGAACTTTAGAATCAATCACTTGGACTGGTTGCTCTATATAAGATATATCGGGTTCTAGATCCTCTGGTATCTCTGATAACACATGAGATGGATCATACAAATTTTTGCGAAGCACGGAGATATGAAATACGTTATGAATTTACCCAAAGAAGATGGCAACGCAAAATAATACGCAAGATTTCCAACTCTTTCTATAATTTCAAAAGTCCCATTATGACTTTTCCATCGAATAGCAAATCTCAATAGGTAGAAAGTGAGCAGGTTTAATCAATATATCCACGATTACACAAAAATGCATCATGTTTCTTCAAGTACGCGGTAATCCTGTTACAAAATCCATCACAGTATGTTTCCATTTCCACTCAAGTATCTTTAGAGGTTGAAGTAAACCGGCAGGTCTTTAATGTTCAGCTTTAATCTGTTGATAAGTCAAACACTTTGATACATAATCCGCTATTTCCCGCTTCATATTATTCCACTTAAATATTGTTTCAAATTCTGATACATCTTGGTACTCTCGGGATGAATAATATACTTGAACTCGTGATCCTCATCAAGAGCTTGACGTTTAATTCAATCAATATCGGGTACACATAGCCACCCTCTATAAGTTAATACTCCTTCAAGATTAAAAGAGAGATCTTTAAATTTTCTATCCTCGATTTTATCCACTAATTTTCTCAACTCGGAGTCATCCTTCTGAACATCTTTTATTTGTTGAATTAAAGTTGGCAATACTCTATTATTCGCAAACATACTCCATGTCTCAATTCATAAGGACACCAATCTCGAGCATCTTCCATTCTCGGACCATCCTCGAAACTATGTAAGATTTCTGACTAATAGTATCTGCGACTACGTTTGCCTTGCCCAGATGGTAAGAGATGGTACAATTATAATCCTTCAAAAGTTCCATCCACCTACGTTGTCGGTTGTGCAACTCTATCTGGGAGAAAAGATATCTCAACTCTTATGATTTGTAAAAATCTCAAACTTCGTTCCATAAAGATAATGTTTTCACTTATGTAACGCAAAACAATCGCAACAAGTTCCATGTCATCGGTCGGATAGTTCTGTTCACAAGAAGTTGACTTCCTCGAAGCATCACTGTAAATAACCAAATCATTATTTCCATTAGGTAATGCAAGTATAAGCACAATGGTCAATCTCTTCTTCAATTCCTCAAAACTGACTTGACATTTTTCATCCCACATATATGGTACATTCTTTTAAGTCCACTGAGTGAATGGTGTATCAATCTTGGAAAACCCCTCAATAAATCTTCAATAATTCTCCGCTAAACCCAGAAAATTTCGCAAATAACTGCTTCATCGGAGCCCAGACAAAACCATTCGCAAATATTGTTCATGTTCCTCTCGAGATTTAGAATAAACAAGGTTATTACCGATAAAGACAACCACAAAGGTATCAAGATAAGGTTTGAAAACCCGATTCATCATATCCATAAGAACAACGAGAGCATTAGTTAACCCGAAAGGCATGACAAGAAACTCATAGTGACCATATCTACTACAAAAAGTAGTATTAGAGATGTCTTCAAAATGAATCTGCAACTAATGATAACCACTCCTCAATATCAAACTTCGAAAAGACAACAAACCCTTAAAGTTGATCAAATAAATCATCAATATGAGGCAAAGGATATTTGTTCTTTACAGTAACCTGATTCAATTCTCTATATTCGATGCATAGTCTCAAGGACCATCTTTCTTCTTTACAAACAACACAGAAGCTCCCTACGGTGATACACTAGGTCGGATAAAACCACTATCAAGTAACTCTTGCAATTGAACTTTCAACTTTTTCAATTCAAATGGAGCCATTCTGTAAGGTACCTCAAATATCAGTGTAGTACCTGGAAGTAATTTAATACAAAACTCGATTTCCCTATCGGGAGGCATAAAATACTTAGTTAAAAATATATCAAGAAACTCTTTAACAATATGCACATCCTCTATTTCAAAAACCCTTTTTAATAGTATCAAGAACACTAGCCAAGAATCCCACATAACCACGATGTAACAATTTCCTAGCTTTCACATAAGAAATAATATGAATCCCCCTACCCAAAGGAGCAGCCTCAAAAATAAATTCAGGCACATCAGGAATAGAGAATGTGACAACCATTTTTAATAATCAACTGAAGCATGGTAATTATTTACCCAATCCATTCCCAAGATAATATCAAAATCTTGAAATGGCAAAACAACTAAATCAGCAAATAAAATATGCTCCCAAATATGCACATCACAAGTACGCAACACTTTATCAGTTGCCAAACACTCCCCCATAGGAGTGGACACCTCAAACACATAAGGTAGAGACTCCGGAGACAAATGTAACTGAGATGCAAAAATGCACAAACACATATAAATGCAATGAGCTGGGGTCTATAAGTGCACGTGCCCTCAAACTAGACATAAAAATTATACCTCCTATCACGGCAGAAGAATCTGAAACCTGCTGTTGATTAATAGTAAAAACACAACTCTGCACCTTAGGCTTTCCTGAGGCATCCCTCTTCTGACCCTGTGATGATCCAGTTCCACCCCCAAATGATACATTCCTGGTTCTAGGACAATCCCTTTGAAAATGATCATCTGACCACAATTCAAACACTTACCCAACTTCTTCTAACACTTTTCTTCAGAGTGCCCTTCCTTTCTGACAATAATTACATATCCTTCTACTTTGATTTCCCGAGATGTTACCTTGATTGTTGGCAATTGATTGCCCCTGAGGTTGTCCTTTGTTTTGTAATGATATTCCCTAACTTCCTCGATTGTCACCGTACTGTGGTTGAGGTCTTCCTTGCCTTTCCGCACCTGATAGTTCAACTTTCCTCTTATGTTCTTCAATATGGTGCTCCACTTGATAAACTCTATCAACTGCATCTTGAACATCCTGTAACTTGGGAAATACTAATTGAATTCGGATCACAGTTCTCAATCCTTTCACAAATCACATTGCCTTCCTCTCCTCAGTTGCAACTAAATGAGTACAGTACCTGGATAACTCTGTGAATTTAGATGTATACTGAGCCACGGACATAACATTTTGCTCTAAGTTGAGAAACTCCATTTCTTTCTTGTCTTGATCCACCCGGGGAATAAAATGTTCCTTGAACTTCTTTTAGAAAATTTTCCCAAGTATAGGGTACATGAGTCTCATCCCAATTGGTCTTCAAAGCTTTCCACCAATACTCAGCAGCTCCACTCAATTTATAAGTAGCAATCCTGATTTGATCTTCATCAAAACATCTCAGAACATCAAATATTTCTCCATCGATTCAATCCACCTTTCCACTTTAGCCACATCTGGTTCCAATCATAGCCTATTGATTTCATTTTTAAGAACTGTTCTAACCCATATCTCGGAGGTACTTGATCTTTTCCTTGTCTTTAATCATTTAAGGTTTTCATGGCTGCTTCAAACATTCCCTTGCCTTGAAGGCCCTGACTGATCTCTTTCTGTCCCAACCATTTTCAATAAGTACCTGCATAAGACTCTCAACGTCACTCACTCTATACACAACTACCCTCCTAGGTCACTTAGTCATTCTAGACCATCTGCAACCTAGCTCTGATACCAACTGTCGCGCCCTAGACCCGTGGTCCTAATTGGCCCCATGCTCGGGACACGATTGGAAGACGTCATAAAACACTTTTAGAAAAAATTTCGAAATATACTTTCATAAAGTTTAACAAAATCCACACTCGAAGTTTAAAGACTTCCATTTAACTTTCACACAAACTTTTTCACAAACGAAAGTACTTAGCCCGAAGGCTTACAAACTCTTATACAAATGTACGATTACCACACCTTAACAAAATAAATGATACATGGATAAAGTTCGGGTACACTACCCCAAATGTTATACATTTATATAATGCAACCTTTAAACCACACTTACTTTCCAAAATGGATTATCAACCCGACGTCCTCCCTTGTGAAGTGACCTATCCCCTGGACTCGCCTTTATCTAAAACAGTAAACAAATAAGGGGTAAGAATGAATCTCAGTAAGCTACTAAAATACAACTACGTTACATGTTGAAATGATACTCGTAATTGAACAATGTCAATAAACATTCATTTATCACATAACATGAGAGGCAAATCCAACTCATCACACCACACATAAGGCGGAAATAAACACTCATAAGTGGATACTGAGCCAAGGTTCTCGAATCAAACATATAACCATCTGAGAGGTATCAACTGAGCAGCATCAAAGAGCTGAAGCCGGGATCCCGAAAACCAAACCATAACCATAAGAACCAAAGTAACAACGGGGGGAAATATGACACAAAGTCATAACCCAAGGCTCACGCAAGGGAGCGATTCATCCCATCCAAGGCCAATCTGGACTGGGGAAAACAGAAAAGGCAACAGTGGAAAACCTTATAGTGAACTTGGCTCGTGTGCCACTATAATTCTCCCACTGCCTGACTCAAGGTACCAATGGAAAACCTTATAGTGAACTTGACTTGTGCCACTATAATTCTCCCACTGCCTGACTCAACAACAAGTACCAGCTGGACTTTAACACGAGCATAGTAATAAATACTTGCTTAAACAACAACCGGGGGCAATGATTCCAAAGTAGCGAACCAAGCCAAACACATCAAAGATGAACCAATCCAAAACACATCAAAAGATGTTCAACAATATTCAATTAACCTTTAGTCAAATTCCACAACACTTTTGTTCACAAAGGAACCAATTTCAAACACTAGAGTGTTCCACAATGACCATTTAAGTCAACTAGAGTAGTACCCAAAACCTAGAACAAGAATACATCCTAGTCTTAATCAAACAAAAGGAGGATTTCCGAAAATAGGGGCGAGCGGGCGCTCACTATATACCGAGCGGGCGCTCGAAAACCAGGCGGGCGCTCAGAAAGTACCAAGCGGGCGCTCCGGGTCAACAGAGATTTTTGGTCATGAAAACACTATGTAAGAGGGCGCTCACTAGCTCACAGGCGGGCCTCGGTTCAATTTACAGCAAAGGCTCAATTCTTTCCCAGGTTAAGAATTCTCCGTCCCAAGCGTAGGAGTATAACTTTTTACTAACAACTAACTCTCCAAGAGTATTCTAACATATTCAAAACCTTCTTTCAAGCTCATTTAATCACAAACCCAGCACATGTTAATACTCCCTTGTCCCAAAATTACAAGTATCACAAAAATCATCCAAATCACAAAAATAACAATCACAAGTATCAAGTATAACATATATGACCATTTTAACATTTAAAAGGGAAATTAGTAACTTACCTATTCCGGGGAAAGTATAAATGAAATATATTTTGATCGGGTAGAAATGGCCTACTCAACGCCCTGAACATTTTAGTATAATTAGATTTTAAAATGGAGTAGTAAATAAAATGATAAAAATTGTAGAAGATCAATCCTTACCTTGTAAACTTTTAATCCAGAGGGAGTATACTTTAGTGTGTGTGTGTGTGTGTGTTTGTAAGTTTTCACACAGAGAAGGAAAATTAGGGATAAGGATGCATAAAGGCTATTTATAGTCTTTCCCCAAAAGCCCTTCCATTTTCATTTCTAACAACTAAACCCCAAACTTTAAAGTTACACTTTGAACCCTAAAGTTTCAACTAACTCATTTATTCCTTTTAACAAAATTTCTACTAACACTTTAACTACCACATATGCTCAAATAATATATGCAAGTCATAAAAATAATTTTCTAACACATAAAATGCACATAAAAGTTCCATTTTAAATTAAGAAAATTAGGGTGATTTTGGGGTCGTTACAATCACTCCCCCTTAAAGAAAATTCGTCCCGAATTTTAGGGTAATTTACCAAACAAATCAAATAACCGTGGATATTTCCTTTCCATTTCCTCCCGAAGTTCCCAAGTAGATTCTTCTACATTATGGTTCCTCCACACAACCCTAACAAGAAGAATACTTTTAGTTCTCAATTCTTGAACTTTAGAATCAATCACTTGAACTGGTTGCTCTATATAAGATATATCGGGTTTTAGATCCTCTGGTATCTCTGATAACACATGAGATGGATCATACAAATTTTTACGAAGCACGGAGATATGAAATACGTTATGAAAATTTACCCAAAGAAGATGGCAACGCAAAATAATACACAAGATTTCCAAATCTTTTTATAATTTCAAAAGGCCCATTATGACTTTTCCATCGAATAGAAAATCTCAATAGGTAGAAAGTGAGCGGGTTTTATCAATATATCCACGATTACTCAAAATGCATCATGTTTCTTCAAGTACGCGGCAATCCTGTTACAAAATCCATCACAATATGTTCCCATTTCCACTCAAGTATCTTTAGAGGTTGAAGTAAACCGGAAGGTCTTTAATGTTCAACTTTAATCTGTTGATAAGTCAAACACTTTGATACATAATCCGCTATTTCCCGCTTCATATTATTCCACTTAAATATTGTTTCAAATTCTGATACATCTTGGTACTCTCGGGATGAATAATATACTTGAACTCGTGATCCTCATCAAGAGCTTGACGTTTAATTCAATCAATATCGGGTACACATAGCCACCCTCTATAAGTTAATACTCCTTCAAGATTAAAAGAGAGATCTTTAAATTTTCTATCCTCGATTTTATCCACTAATTTTCTCAACTCGGAGTCATCCTTCTGAACATCTTTTATTTGTTGAATTAAAGTTGGCAATGCTCTATTATTCGTAAACATACTCCATGTCTCAATTCACAAGGACACCAATCTCGAGCATCTTCCATTCTCGGACCATCCTCGAAACTATGTAAGATTTCTGACTAATAGTATCTGCGACTACGTTTGCCTTGCCCAGATGATAAGAGATGGTACAATTATAATCCTTCAAAAGTTCCATCCACCTACGTTGTCGGTTGTGCAACTCTATCTGGGAGAAAAGATATCTCAACTCTTATGATTTGTAAAAATCTCAAACTTCGTTCCATAAAGATAATGTTTCCACTTATGTAACGCAAAAAAATCGCAACAAGTTCCATGTCATGGGTCAGATAGTTCTGTTCACAAGAAGTTGACTTCCTCGAAGCATCACTGTAAATAACCAAATCATTATTTCCATTAGGTAACGCAAGAATAAGTACAATGGTCAATCTCTTCTTCAATTCCTCGAAACTGACTTGACATTTTTCATCCCACATATATGGTACATTCTTTTAAGTCCACTGAGTGAATGGTGTATCAATCTTGAAAACCCCCTCAATAAATCTTCAATAATACTCCGCTAAACCCAGAAAATTTCGCAAATAACTGCTTCCATCGGAGCCCAGACAAAACCATTCGCAAATATTGTTCATGTTCCTCTCGAGATTTAGAATAAACAAGGTTATTACCGATAAAGACAACCACAAAGGTATCAAGATAAGGTTTGAAAACCCGATTCATCATATCCATAAGAACAACGGGAGCATTAGTTAACCCGAAAGGCATGACAAGAAACTCATAGTCACCATATCTACTACAAAAAGTAGTCTTAGAGATGTCTTCAGAATGAATCTACAACTAATGATAACCACTCCTCAATATCAAACTTCGAAAAGACAACATACCCTTGAAATTGATCAAATAAATCATCAATATGAGGCAAATGATATTTGTTCTTTACAGTCACCTGATTCAATTCTCTATATTCGATGCATAGTCTCAAGGACCATCTTTCTTCTTTACAAACAACACAGAAGCTCCCTACGGTAATACACTGGGTCGGATAAAACCACTATCAAGTAACTCTTGCAATTGAACTTTTAAATTTTTCAATTCAAATGGAGCCATTCTGTAAGGTACCTCAAATATCAGCGTAGTACCTGGAAGTAATTTAATACAAAACTCGATTTCCCTATCGGGAGGCATAAAATACTCAGTTAAAAATATATCAAGAAACTCTTTAACAATATGCACATCCTCTATTTCAAAAACCCTTTTTAATAGTATCAAGAACACTAGCCAAGAATCCCACACAACCACGGTGTAACAATTTCCTAGCTTTCACATAAGAAATAATATGAATCCCCCTACCCATAGGAGCAGCCTCAAAAATAAATTCAGGCACATCAGGAATAGAGAATGTGACAACCCTTTTTAATAATCAACTGAAGCATGGTAATTATTTACCCAATCCATTCCCAAGATAATATCAAAATCTTGAAATGGCAAAACAACTAAATCAGCAAATAAAATATGCTCCCAAATATGCACATCACAAGTACGCAACACTCTATCAGTTTCCAAATACTCCCCCATAGGAGTGGACAACTCTAACACATAAGGTAGAGACTCCGGAGACAAATGTAACTGAGATGCAAAAATGCACAAACACATATAAATGCAATGAGCCAGTGTCTATAAGTGCACGTGCCCTCAAACTAGACATAAAAATTATACCTCCTATCACGGCAGAAGAATCTGAAACCTGCTGTTGATTAATAGTAAAAACACAACTCTGCACCTTAGGCTTTCCCGAGGCATCCCTTTTCTGACCCTGTGATGATCCAGTTCCACCCCCAAATGATACATTCCTGGTTCTAGGACAATCCCTTTGAAAATGATCAACTGACCACAATTCAAACACTTACCCAACTTCTTCTAACACTTTTCTTCAGAGTGCCCTTCCTTCTGAAAATAATTACATATCCTTCTACTTTGATTTCCCGAGGTGTTACCTTGATTGTTGGCAATTGATTGCCCCTGAGGTTGTCCTTTGTTTTGTAATGATATTCCCTTACCTCCTCGATTGTCACCGTACTGTGGTTGAGGTCTTCCTTGCCTTTCCGCACCTGATAGTTCAACTTTCCTCTTATGTTCTTCAATATGGTGCTCCACTTGATAAACTCTATCAACTGCATCTTGAACATCCTGTAACTTGGGAAATACTAGTTGAATTCGGATCACAGTTCTCAATCCTTTCACAAATCGCATTGCCTTCCTCTCCTCAGTTGCAACTAAATGAGTACAGTACCTGGATAACTCTGAGCCACGGACATAACATTTTGCTCTAAGTTGAGAAACTCCATTTCTTTCTTGTCTTGATCCACCCGGGGAATAAAATGTTCCTTGAACTTCTTTTAGAAAATTTTCCCAAGTATAGGGTACATGAGTCTCATCCCAATTGGTCTTCAAATCTTTCCACCAATACTCAGCAGATCCACTCAATTTATAAGTAGCAATCCTGATTTGATCTTCATCAAAACATCTCAGAACATCAAATATTTCTCCATCGATTCAATCCACCATTCCACTTTAGCCACATCTGGTTCTCAATCATAGCCTATTGATTTCACTTTTAAGAACTGTTCTGACCCATATCTCGAAGGTACTTGATCTTCTCCTTGTCTTTAATCATTTAAGGTTTTCATGGCTGCTTCAAACATTCCCTTGCCTTGAAGGCCCTGACTGATCTCTTTCTGTCCCAACCATTTTCAATAAGTACCTGCATAAGACTCTCAACGTCACTCACTCTATACACAACTACCCTCCTAGGTCACTTAGTCATTCTAGACCATCTGCAACCTAGCTCTGATACCAATTGTCGCGCCCCAGACCCGTGGTCCTACTTGGCCCCACGCTCGGGACACGATGGGAAGACGTCATAAAACACTTTTATAAAAAATTTCGAAATATACTTTCATAAAGTTTAACAAAATCCACACTCGAAGTTCAAAGACTTCCATTTAACTTTCACACAAACTTTTTCACAAACGAAAGTACTTAGGCCGAAGGCTTACAAACTCTTATACAAATGTACGATTACCACACTTTAACAAAATAAGTGATACACGGATAAAGTCTCGGGTACACTACCCTAAAGGTTATACATTTATATAATGCAACCTTTAAACCACACTTACTTTCCAAAATGGATTATCAACCCGACGTCCTCCCTTGTGAAGTGACCTATCCCCTGGACTCGCCTTTATCTAAAACAATAAACAAATAAGGGGAAAGAATGAATCTCAGTAAGCTACTAAAATGCAACTACGTTACATGCTGAAATGATACTCGTAATTAAACAATGTCAATAAACATTCATTTAGCACATAACATGAGAGGCAAATCCAACTCATCACATCACACATAAGGCAGAAATAAACACTCATAAGTGGATACTGAGCCAAGGTTCTCGAATCAAACATATAACCATCTGAGAGGTATCAACTGAGCACCATCAAAGAGCTGAAGTCGGGATCCCGAAAACCAAACCATAACCATAAGAACCAAAGTAACAACAGGGGGAAATATGACACAAAGTCATAACCCAAGGCTCACGAAAGGGAGCGATTCATCCCATCCAAGGCCAATCTGGACTGGGCAAACAGAAAAGGCAATAGTGGAAAACCTTATAGTGAACTTGGCTCGTGTGCCACTATAATTCTCCCACTGCCTGACTTAAGGTGCCAATGGAAAACCTTATAGTGAACTTGACTTGTGCCACTATAATTCTCCCACTGCCTGACTCAACAACAAGTACCAGTTGGACTTTAATACGAGCATAGTAATAAATACTTACTTAAACAACAACCGGGGGCAATGATTCCAAAGTAGGGAACCAAGCCAAACACATCATAAAGATGAACCAATCCAAAACACATCAAAAGATGTTCAACAATATTCAATTAACCTTTAGTCAAATTCCATAACACTTTTGTTCACAAAGGAACCAATTTCAAACACTAGAGTGTTCCACAATGACCATTTAAGTCAACTAGAGTAGTACCCAAAACCTAGAACAAGAATACATCCTAGTCTTAATCAAACAAAAGGAGGATTTCTGAAAATAGGGGCGAGCGGGCACTCACTATATACCGAGCGGGCGCTCGGCAAACCAGGCGGGCGCTCAGAAAGTACCAAGCGGGCGCTCCGGGTCAACAGAGATTTTTGGTCATGAAAACACTATGTAAGCGGGCGCTCACTAGCTTACAGGCGGGCGCTCGGTTCAATTTACAGCAAAGGCCCAATTCTTTCCCAGGTTAAGAATTCTCCGTCCCAAGCGTAGGAGTATAACTTTTTACTAACAACTAACTCTCCAAGAGTATTCTAACATATTCAAAACCTTCTTTCAAGCTCATTTCATCACAAACCCAGCACATGTTAATACTCCCTTTGTCCCAAAATTACAAGTATCACAAAAATCATCCAAATCACAAAAATAACAATCACAAGTATCAAGTATAACATATATGACCATTTTAACATTTAAAAGGGAAATTAGTAACTTACCTATTCCGGGGAAAGTATAAATGAAATATATTTTGATCGGGTAGAAATGACCTACTCAACGCCCTGAACATTTTAGTATAATTAGATTTTAAAATGGATTAGTAAATAAAATGATAAAAATTGTAGAAGATCAATCCTTACCTTATAAGCTTTTAATCCAGAGGGAGTATACTTTAGTGTGTGTGTGTGTGTTTGTAAGTTTCCACACTGAGAAGGAAAATGAGGGATAAGGATGCATAAAGGCTATTTATAGTCTTTCCCCAAAAGTCCCTCCACTTTCATTTCTAACAACTAAACCTCCAAACTTTAAAGTTACACTTTGAACCCTAAAGTTTCAACTAACTCATTTATTCCTTTTAACAAAATTTCTACTAACACTTTAACTACCACATATGCTCAAATAATATATGCAAGTCATAAAAATAATTTTCTAACACATAAAATGCACATAAAAGTTCCATTTTAAGTTAAGAAAATTAGGGTGGTTTTGGGGTCGTTACATTGGGAGCACAAGAAAACTAAAGTGTTTTTGCTTGAGGATATGGGCTAAGGATGGAGGTATGAAGATGTTCTTGAGAATTCTAGAAAATCAAACCCAATCTTCAAATCTTCAACAAATACTTGAGAGAGAAATTCTGAGATTCTTAGCGACTTCAAAACGTTTGAAGTTATGGGGTATTTATAGTAGAGCCCCAAAAACTAGCCGTTGGAAATCCCTTGTGGATAAGGTTAAAGGACAGATGTGCTGTCGCTCAATGAGTGGAGCACGTGTCCTTTTATAGACGTTAGACACATAACCCAAATATGACCGTTATGGACAGATGTCCTTAGATGCGGGTGCATACGTGTTATTTAACCACCGTTGGATCATTGGCGTAGTTTGAATTCCTTCAAGTCTTCATGTCTTCAATAAATCACCAAGTGTTAAATTAACACAATGAGGCGCGTTGAGCCAAGAGGCGCATGACACATGCGCGCGTTGAGCCATTAGGGGCGCATGAGTAATGCTAGGCGCATACTCATATGCGCGCGCTAAAGGGCACATGGTGCAGAGGCCATTTAGGCGCATGGCGCGTAGCTCAAGCGGAACAAAGTGATTTTCTTCAATCTTGACATTCTTGCTCTATTCCTAAGCCTATTCTATTACAATGTACCACCTAAAAAAATGAAGTATGAATACTTCTTACATGTGGGTCTAAAGTCCATGAAATAAAACTTAGGTGATGGATCAATCAAATCTAATCAATCCTATTACATTGAAACTGAGATATAAATGGGCATACCCAACAATCTCCCCCTATTTTATTAATGCTTGTTACGTTTAAATCCGCAAGTGCACGGGTTTATGTAGTATAGATAGTGCAAGAGCGGGTCGATCCCACGGAGATAACTTTACTTTGTAAATGTTTTGCTTTAAATAAAAATAAAGAAAAGAAAATGATTGGGGTTTATAGAATTGTTTGTCACTAAACTAGAAACGATTGCAAATTACTCTTAATTTAGATAGAAAACTCTTTATAATTAATGAATTCCCGGGATTGGTACTTCAAACATTCAAATGTTCATCAAATTGTATTGCTCTTTTTTTTTAGATTAAAAGTTCATTTTAAATCAAGGATGGTATGCTTGGCCTACACTACTTCTCACGATCAAGCAAGTAGCATTTGTACTCTCATACTAATTATGCCCTATCTCTCGATGGCCCATAATTAGTAAGAATCCATTAAGTTTTCTTTATGAAAATCGGCATACTTTCCACTCAAGGAGCATCCCTAAGCCATTACACTACTCTCGTGAGTAATGAACTTAGTTCTGACTATATGGATCCGCTAATCAAGGTTCTCCGATCAGTACTTCCCTCGATTAACTAGGATTCATACAACCATGGACGTCATCGTGGTTGTAGGCATTTAAGTTTGCTATAGTAGAATTGTTTAAGATGAAGAGAAAAGAATTAGAGCATAAAAGATGATGAACAAATGAAGTTGAGTATCCAATCCCAAGGAAAAAGGAGGATTACTCACTAGTCATTTGTGAAATAATAACAAGAATAAGATGAAGAAGATAAGATAGAAGAAGAAGAGATACTTATTCTGGATTAAATTGAAGACAAATACTTAAAAATAACCTCTTTATATTATTGCTTCACAAACTCAGAAATTTGTTCAAGAAAATGATGAATATCTTTCACAAATTCTGAGAATTTATTGATGTTTTGAGTACAAATTTAACTATAGTAAGTTTACAACAATTTCTAGATATTAAAACAACTGAAATCTATCTCTATATATAGGCCTTAGAGGAGGGGAGGTGATTATTCCAGGAGGTCTTCTTGAAAAGGTGCCTTTTGGAGATGACTGTTACAGGCGTGGAGCGGCCGCTCTGTTATTCATGCTCGGCCGAGTGGATCGGCCGAGTCAAGGAAAGGGAGCGCCCGATCCAATTTTCCAGAAGGGTTTGTTCTTTTTGACTCTTTTGATCGGCCGCTCTAATTAAAGAGCTCGGCCGCTCTGGAACTGTTCACGACTGTTTCTTTGTTTTTCTTCATGCAAGTCCTCCAATTTCTACCCTTTTGCATCCATAGCTCCAAAGACCATGTAAATTTGTTAAAAAGTGTACCTATCACCTGTGTAACACATAAAACTACCAAGTGCATCATATCTTGAATATTTACAATAAAACATAGTAAAATAAAACAAAAGATAACTAAAACTAATATAAAATAGCTAGAATATACTATAAATGACTATAAAATTGTCATTTATCAACTCCCCCACACTAGAATCTTGCTTGTCCCTAAGCAAGTTATAATTTAACAATGGAGTAAAAAGGAGTATAAAAATGACAAGAGAAAAAAAAAAAAAAAAAAAAAAAAAATCATCAACGCTCCCTCAGAATATTGTTATGTAAGTATTGCCTTTATAAAGTTTCTTCCTTCTAAGTTTGACATCCCAATAAATTTGTGAAAAAGAATGTAGAATGATTTTGAAGGGTAAAATAGAAAAGTTTGAATGTTAGTATAACATGAATAAATTCCATTGAACAAGAGCATATTGAAATAACCAAATGAATTTGTGGGACATAAGTATGAATTAAGAATTATATTCACTGTTTTAGAGTGCTTTGTGAAGAAATTATTCATGCTTGGTGATACATTTCTTAAACCATGACCTTTATTCTTTGACAAAGATATCCATATATTGTAATGCATTTTGAATCACAAAAATGATGAGAGGTGGAGGAAGGTAGTGGAAATAGGCTATAGATTATTATGATTGAACGTGGCAATTGAGTTCTTGTTTTTGAATTGTCACACTCTATAATGATAACTTCATTTAGATATTCGAGTGGACAATTGACAAGAAGATTTATTTTTATTTATTAGCCTTGAAAGTGGAAATGGAGAGATGGATCAAAGTGAAATTTTTGTGATTCATGAGCATAACAAGGATGAACTTCTTTGGAAAATAGTAGAAATAAAAGTTTTTGATATGTATACACAAGAATGTTTTAAAAATCTCACAAGTATATTGTATTCAAACTTAAATGTCCACAAGTCCATTAAATAAAGTAATGCTTTTATTCAATAGGATTTAGAAGTTTATATTAATTTTGAAAGTTTTCTATTTATCAATCAATATAATCCTAAGTTATTTTTACCAAATTTCTCAAGAAGTAAAAATTAGAAGGAAGTAGTTTCACTTGGGCAAATGATAATAAAGATAACATTCTCATCAACGGGAGCATTGGCTTAAATTTTTATTTATTTTATTTTTTTTTTGAAAATTCGGGAACATTGCCCTTATATTTTTGAGAAGAAAAAGAAAAAAAACTAGAAAATAATAAACATAGTAAAAATACTAAAAAATAAAAACTACTAGAAACTAATGTACATAATAAAAATACTAAAAATTAAAAAAAAACGGAAAAATTAAAAAGATAGATACTACCCCCCCCCCCCACACTTAAATGAAACATTGTCCCTAATGTTTTAAAGAGAAAATTGGACAATAATAAAAAGGGGGGTAGGGGATGGTACCTACTCGAACGGTGGTGTTGTTGGTGGTGGTGGAAATCCCCAATGAGCAATGCCATAATCATAGATTGTGTTGACTTGCCTCCCCAAAGTATCCAATGTGCCTTCAATGTTATCCAAACGTCCACGGACCTCGGTTTGGAATTGGTTAAAGTTTTGGGAAAGGTCGGTGAAATTTTGGGTCATTTGAGGGTAGAATTGATTGTGGTGGTCGTACATTTTATTATGTTGGGCAAACATTTGGTTTTGTTGAAGGGTCATTTGATTGAATTGTTGGAAGAAGTCGGGTGGGAAATTGGGTAGGTTAGGCATTTGGTTTCCTCCTTCTCCCTCTTCTTCTAAATCTTGCACATTACCTTCTCCAATTTGTCCCAATGTTTGGGGGATAACCCAAGTTGAAGTCCTTCTTGAATGCACAATTCTCAAATCATCTCGAGGCAAGGTGGTGAATGGTACCTTATTCGCCCCACCGCCCACAAACCAAGTATAGACCCCGGGGGTTGACTCTACTAACATTTGCATTGTAGTGAGGGCCCTAATGTCTAGTTGTCGGGAGCCCTTAACCTCTTCCCACTTATTGGGACCCGATTCCACAATCCGAATTCCCACATGCTTAGCAATTAGCGTTACTAACCCTCCCACATGGATGTCCCCATGACTATTAGCATGTACTAAACTCAACATATGCTCAAGTAACAACCCTCCCAAATTCACCTCATTATATCCTGTCGTGATAGCCCAAAGTAAGAACATCTCCGTTCTGTTGATTGTTCCCTTGTCCTCCCGTGCAAAAATGGTGCATGCATACATTCTATGGATAAGGTGGAGGACGGGGTGAATTATAGATGAGGCTTTAGAGGAACGGGAGGCATAAGCATCTTGATTTGAAATTTGCCTCCAAAAAGTAGTCTCAGAAAAGTCATTGGGAATACCGTTATCATGGTTTGCATTGGAAGGCCACCCCAAAATTCCATTGAGTTCGGTAAGGGAAATGGTGTAGTTGTTGTTAAAAAGTCGGAAATCAATGAAAACTTCTTCAAACTCTACTCCTTCCTCATCTACGGCTTGGTCTTTCCTCTTTGACAGCGAAGTTAAAAACTCTATGGTCATTCTCTTATAGGTTAGGGCTTGTAGATTAAGAAATCCCTCCACTCCTATGGCTCTATGCAAATTAGTTATATTGTCGAGGACCCCAAGAGCTCTTAAGGCGGGTATGTTAGGGAATTGGGTGGGCTTGACAAGCTTATTGATTAAATGGTTGAATTTAGAACCTGCTAGTCTAGTTGCAAAGAGAATTCCCAAAGTATCAACTGTCGGGATAATGGGATTTGGTTGAGGAGGTGGTGGGTTTAATGATGATCCGGCTTCTCGGGTTATTTTGGAGGATTTCCTTTGGGGTCTATCCATTGTAAACAAAATAATAATCCCAGCAAGAATAACAAGAATGAACACCCAATAACAACAAAGCTTTGAAACTCAGATTTTTAGAGAGAGAAAGTCAAGAACAATGTTACCCGGATGAAGAAAATCAAGATTAATGACTTGTAATGCTGTTCTTTGACTTCCAGAAGCTTCAAAATGCCCAAAAGAATGAACTTTGGTCTTCAATTTCTTCTAAACCCAGATTTGAGAATTTGGGTAAAATCTAGGGTTTCGGAATTTTTTTGATTTGGGATGTTTTTGGTTGTTTCTGAGGTGGGTTAAGTGTTTAGATGATGGGAGAAGGGTGTAGGAAGGTTGAATGTTTTAGATTGAGGGTGAATTTTGGGTGAAATGGAGGAGTGGTTAAGGTTTTATGAAATTTTGGCTATGGTGTATTTGATGGTGATAATGGTGTTTGGATGCTGAATGGAGGTTGGAGAGGTTGTTTTGGTCGGAGAAAATGGAGGATTTGGTCGGAAATTGTGGGTTGGGGTGGTGGTTCGGCGGGTTTTTAATGGTGAGGTAGAGAGTTGAGAGATGAAGAAGAAGAAGAATGGATAAAGAACACAAACCAACCTGACTTTTGAGTAAGCAGCGCGACTTTTCACGACCAGAGCGGCCGATCCAATTTTCAGGAGCGGCCGATCCCATCGGCCGAGCTAAATATTTGGAGCGTCCGATCTGATTTTCCAGAATGACTTATCCTTCTGACATTTTGGATCGGCCGATCAAATTTTGATGCTCGGTCGAGTCGTTCGGGAGCTCCATTTTGAATGCTCGGCCGCTCCACCACTGTTTCCGAAATCTGAACCCTTTTTTTTTTATATAGAAAAATCTACAAAACAAATGTTAAAAGGAAAAAATAATAAAAATAATTAAAATAAAAATAAAAATAAATAAATAATAAAAATTAAATAATCCATCGGTTACCATCCCGATGATGCTTGTTTTACGTCATTAGCTCGACGCCTTTCTGATTTATCCGGAACGAGATATAAGATCTCCGAAAGAGATGGTTGATACTATCCCGATAGGATCACCAACCATATAATGTTTTAGTCTTTGTCCGTTGACCTTAAATTCACCTTTTTGCTCGTTCCAAATATCGATGGCCCCGTATGGATATACTTTCCGAACTCGAAACGGTCCTGACCATCTAGACTTCAATTTTCCCGGAAAAAGTTTTAACCGAGAATTGTAGAGAAAAACCATATCCCCTTCCTTGAACTCTTTCCGTATGATATGAGCGTCGTGCCATTTCTTCGTTTTTTCCTTATATAATTTGGCACTCTCATAAGCATTGTAACGAAGTTCATCTAGCTCTTGCAATTGTAGTCTTCGCTTTTCACCGGCATTTACCAAATCATAGTTTAGTGCCTTGATTGCCCAATATGCCTTGTGCTCAAGTTCTACGGGTAAGTGACACGGCTTCCAACATACCAAACGAAAAGGTGTAGTCCCGATTGGTGTTTTGAAAGCGGTGCGATAAGCCCATAAAGCATCATTCAATTTTATTGACCAATCTTTCCTCGAGCTTGTGACTGTCTTCTCAAGGATCCATTTAAGTTCACGGTTTGATACTTCCACTTGACCGCTAGTTTGAGGGTGATATCCGGTGCCCATTTTGTGATGGACTCCGTAGTTTCTTAAAAGAGCCTCAAATTGGCGGTGTGAAAAATGAGAACCATCGTCGCTTATGACTACCTTTGGTACCCCGAACCTTGGAAAAATGACATTTTTGAAGAGCTTCATAACAACCCTTGAGTCGTTTGTTGGGGATGCAATGGCTTCTACCCACTTGGATACATAGTCCACCGCCACAAGAATATATTTGTTGTTGTAAGATGATGGAAATGGTCCCATAAAAATCTATCCCCCATACATCAAAGATCTCGACCTCTAGAATGTTGTTAAGAGGCATTTCATTCCTCCTTGAGATGTTACCGGTACGTTGGCAACGATCACAAGATATCACAAAATTTCGAGCGTCTTTGAAGAGTGTGGGCCAATAGAAACCTGATTGAAGAACCTTTGAAGCGGTTTTAGATGTGCTTGCATGACCTCCGTAAGGAGAAGAGTGACAATGATGAAGTATGTCATTCACCTCCTCATTAGGCACACACCGCCTGATGATTCCATCTGCGCATTGCTTGAATAGGAGCGGATCTTCCCAAAAATAATGTTTGACTTCCGAAAAGAATTTCTTCTTTTGTTGATAACTCATTTCCGGAGGAACGATTCTACAAGCCAAGTAATTTACAATGTCCGCAAACCAAGGGGCTTCGACATTGTGTATGGCAAGTAGATGATCATCCGGAAATGAATCATCAATAGGAAGTTCTTCTTTATCGGAATCTTCAATATTTTTGGGAGGACGGGATAGATGGTCGGCTACTAAATTCTCCATCCCTTTCTTGTCACAGATCTCCAAATCAAATTCTTGGAGAAGAAGGATCCATCTTATAAGTCTTGGTTTGGCATCCTTCTTAGCCAATAAATACCTTATCGCTGCATGATCCGTGTATACTATTACCTTTGAACCCACCAAATATGACCGGAACTTTTCGATTGCAAATACCACGGCTAACAATTCTTTTTCTGTGGTGGCATAATTGACTTGTGCCTCATCTAGTGTCTGACTTGCATAGTGGATGGCATGCAATTTCTTGTCTTTCCTTTGCCCCAAAACTGCTCCCACCGCATAGTCACTTGCGTCACACATAATCTCGAAAGGGAGGTCCCAATCGGGTGGTTGCACTATAGGAGCGGACACCAAAGCTTCCTTTAACCTGTTGAAAGCTTCAAGACAAGCACTATCGAAAACAAATGGAGCATCTTTTAAAAGTAGATTAGTTAAAGGTTTAGAAATTTTTGAAAAATCTTTTATAAATCTCCGGTAAAAACCGGCATGTCCTAGAAAGCTTCTCACACCCTTAACATTGGTGGGTGGAGGTAATTTTTCAATGACATCAACCTTTGCCCTATCTACTTCAATCCCTTTTTCGGACACCATGTGTCCAAGAACAATCCCTTCATTGACCATGAAATGGCATTTTTCCCAATTAAGAACAAGGTTTACCTCTTCACATCTTTGTAAAACTTTAGATAAATTTTTTAAACATTCATCGAAAGAGGAACCATAAACTGAAAAATCGTCCATAAAAACTTCCATTATATTTTCTATAAAATCTGAAAATATTGCCATCATGCAACGTTGAAAGGTGGCGGGAGTATTGCAAAGTCCAAATGGCATTCTTCTATAAGCGAAGGTGCCATAAGGACAAGTAAAAGTTGTTTTTTCTTGGTCATCCGGATGTATAGGTATTTGAAAAAATCCGGAATAACCATCTAAATAACAAAAATGAGAATGTTTTGCCAACCTTTCAAGCATTTGGTCGATGAAAGGTAAGGGAAAATGATCTTTTCGGGTGGCTTTATTTAATTTTCGATAATCTATGCACATACGCCATCCCGTGACGGTCCTTGTTGGGATTAATTCATCCTTATCATTCTTTATTACCGTCATTCCTCCCTTTTTAGGGACTACTTGCACGGGGCTAACCCACTTACTATCCGAGATTGGATAGATAATACCCGCATCAAGTAATTTAAGGACTTCCTTTTTAACAACCTCTTTCATGTTAGGATTTAATCTTCTTTGATGCTCTATGGAGGGTTTATGATCCTCCTCTAAATCAATCCTATGCATGCAAATCTTAGGGTGATTTCCTTTTAAATCATCAATTGAATACCCAATAGCTTTTTGATGAGATCTAAGCTCTCTTAATAATTTTTCAGTTTCAAGAGGACTGAAACTTGCAATAATAATTACTGGGAAAGTAGAATTAGGCCCAAAAAATTCATATCTTAAATTTGGGGGGAGAGGCTTCAATTCTACTTGAGGTGCCTTACTTACCTCAAGAACTTCTTTGTTGGAAGGCTCCGCTTTAGCTTCCAATTTCTCAAATTTAGTGTTTCCACTAAACTTTCCTGCATGGTCAGTATCTAAACATTTTGTATAAATTTCAATTTCATCATCATCATCATCATGCAATAAACGCTTCCAATCTATAAGACTTTTTTCAAGCGGGTCTTTATATTGGGGAGATTCCAATTCCTTGCTTATAGTTTCTAACACGTTAATACCGGAGCAAGGGTTCTCAAGATTAGGATCTTTCATTAATTTTGTTAAATTAAATTCTACTTTCTCATTCCCTACGTTTAATGAAAGGTTACAATTCTTAACATCAATTATTGCCCCTGCGGTGGCAAGAAATGGTCTACCTAAAATAATAGGAATGTGATTGTCCACTTCCATCTCAAGAACGACAAAGTCGACTGGGATGATCAATTTCCCAACTCGACAAGGAATATCTTCCATAATACCCACCGGGTATTTAATGGAACGGTCCGCTAATTGTAAAGATATTGTGGTGGGTTTTATTTCCCCCACACCTATTTTATTACTAATGGATAGCGGAATGAGGCTTACGCTTGCCCCAAGATCTAATAAAGCGTTTTCAACATCAAATTTACCAATGTTGCATGGGATAGAGAAAGTGCCAGGATCTTTCAATTTTGGAGGTAATTTTCTTTGTAAAACGGCACTTACCTCTTCCGTTAATGCAATAGTCTCATACTCCTCAAGTTTTCTTTTGTTAGAAAGAATGTCTTTTAAAAATTTAGTATAAGATGGCATTTGTTGCAAAGCATCGGTAAAAGGTATGTTGATGTAAATTGATTTTAAGACTTCTAAAAATTTTGCAAATTGTTTATCTAGTTTCGCCTTTACCAACCTTTGGGGGTAAGGTATTGGCGGATCAAAATTCCTAGAAATCTTAGGGGATTCCGTCCCCTTTTCTACCTCTTCATTAGTCTCAACCAACGGTGGGGTTGGGCTAACATTCTCCTCACTAGGTTTGATTGGTTCTTTTGGAGGGGGATCTACCAACTCTTTACCACTCCTTAATACTACCGCCTTAGCATGTTCATCGGGCCTTTGCGGTTGACCGGGAAAGCTCCCTTGTGGTCTATGCGAAGTCCCGGCTTGTTGGGCTTGTTGGTTCTCTAGCATTTTGTTATGGGCGGCTAGACTATCAAACCTATTATTCAAAACTTTAAAATTTTCCCTAAATTCATTATTGATTTTCTCCTGATTTTTATTTTGTTCTACAATATAATCTATAAGAAGATACCATTTAGATTTAGGGGGAGGGAAAGAATTATTTAAATTCTTAGGTGCGAATCCCGTTGGTTGATTAGAAGGTTGGGGGTTTAAAACGTTATTGCTTCTGTAGGAAAAATTAGGGTGATTTTTCCACTCGGGATTGTATGTGTTTGAATACATACCCCCTCTTTGCCCATTAGAAGCAATGAAATTGGCTTGCTCACTAGAAGTAGTGGCAAGAAAGTCACAACCTTCGGAGTTGTGTGAGTTTGACCCACACAACTCACAAAAAATGTTTATACTAGCAACGGAATTTACATTAAGATTTTCAAATTTCTTAAGAAGCATATCGACTTTATATGAGAGGAGAGAAACAGCATCTACATTGTACTTACCTGGGGTCCCTTGCGTTTGCTCCCTCTCATTGGACCACTGATAGTGGTTCAATGCAATATTCTCAATTAGGTCATATGCTTCGTCCATGCCTTTGTTCATCAATGCTCCTCCCGCGGCGGCATCGATGGTCTCCCTAGTTTTGAATGTGAGACCGTTGTAGAAAGTGTGGACAATCAACCACTTTTTAAGCCCGTGGTGTGGGCACATCCTTAGAAGCTCTTTGTATCTCTCCCAAGCATCATAGAGCGACTCATCTCCTTTTTGATTAAAGTTGGTGATCTTAGTCCGTATCTGAGCGGTCTTGGATGGAGGGAAGAAACGTCCAACGAAGGCTTCCTGAACTTGGTCCCATGTTGTTAAAGAATTATGGGGGACCGATTTTAACCATTGTTTCGCCTTGTCCTTCAGAGAGAATGGAAAAAGGCGCATCCTTATCGCTTCGGGTGTGATACCGAGAATTCGGGTGGTATCACAATACTCCAAGAAGGATTGGATGTGAAGGTGGGGATCTTCAAATGCCGAGCCACTAAATTGATTGTTCATAACCATGTGGAGAAGTTGTGGCTTTATCTCGAAATGGGCTGCGTCGGCATTTGGGATAACGATGGGTGTCCTAGTTCCCGGGGTACTCGAATTAACGAAGTCCCGTAAGGTCCTAGGTGGTGGGGCATTGCCCAAATGTTCTCCTTCTTCGTTGGTGTTTTCATTCACCATCTTTTCTAATGTTTCCTTTAAACTCCTTAGTCTTTCTCGAAAATATCTTTCGGGCTCCGGATTGAATTCTACAAATATGTCACCTCTCCGGGCTCTTTTCATAAACTTCGGGAGTACCTAAAGAATGTTAGAAGAATAGAATTCTTGGAGAGAGATGTTAGATACAAAATAAAACAAATAAATAAATAAAAACAAAAAATTAAAAAACAAAAAATTTAGAAAGTAAACCGTTGTCCCCGGCAGCGGCGCCAAAAACTTATTACGTTTAAATCCGCAAGTGCACGGGTTTATGTAGTATAGATAGTGCAAGAGCGGGTCGATCCCACGGAGATAACTTTACTTTGTAAATGTTTTGCTTTAAATAAAAATAAAGAAAAGAAAATGATTGGGGTTTATAGAATTGTTTGTCACTAAACTAGAAACGATTGCAAATTACTCTTAATTTAGATAGAAAACTCTTTATAATTAATGAATTCCCGGGATTGGTACTTCAAACATTCAAATGTTCATCAAATTGTATTGCTCTTTTTTTTTAGATTAAAAGTTCATTTTAAATCAAGGATGGTATGCTTGGCCTACACTACTTCTCACGATCAAGCAAGTAGCGTTTGTACTCTCATAATAATTATGCCCTATCTCTCGATGGCCCATAATTAGTAAGAATCCATTAAGTTTTCTTTATGAAAATCGGCATACTTTCCACTCAAGGAGCATCCCTAAGCCATTACACTACTCTCGTGAGTAATGAACTTAGTTCTGACTATATGGATCCGCTAATCAAGGTTCTCCGATCAGTACTTCCCTCGATTAACTAGGATTCATACAACCATGGACGTCATCGTGGTTGTAGGCATTTAAGTTTGATATAGTAGAATTGTTTAAGATGAAGAGAAAAGAATTAGAGCATAAAAGATGATGAACAAATGAAGTTGAGTATCCAATCCCAAGGAAAAAGGAGGATTACTCACTAGTCATTTGTGAAATAATAACAAGAATAAGATGAAGAAGATAAGATAGAAGAAGAAGAGATACTTATTCTGGATTAAATTGAAGACAAATACTTAAAAATAACCTCTTTATATTATTGCTTCACAAACTCAGAAATTTGTTCAAGAAAATGATGAATATCTTTCACAAATTCTGAGAATTTATTGATGTTTTGAGTACAAATTTAACTATAGTAAGTTTACAACAATTTCTAGATATTAAAACTACTGAAATCTATCTCTATATATAGGCCTTGGAGGAGGGGAGGTGATTATTCCCGGAGGTCTTCTTGAAAAGGTGCCTTTTGGAGATGACTGTTACAGGCGTGGAGCGGCCGCTCTGTTATTCATGCTCGGCCGAGTGGATCGGCCGAGTCAAGGAAAGGGAGCGCCCGATCCAATTTTCCAGAAGGGTTTGTTCTTTTTGACTCTTTTGATCGGCCGGTCTAATTAAAGAGCTCGGCCGCTCTGGAACTGTTCACGACTGTTTCTTTGTTTTTCTTCATGCAAGTCCTCCAATTTCTACCCTTTTGCATCCATAGCTCCAAAGACCATGTAAATTTGTTAAAAAGTGTACCTATCACCTGTGTAACACATAAAACTACCAAGTGCATCATATCTTGAATATTTACAATAAAACATAGTAAAATAAAACAAAAGATAACTAAAACTAATATAAAATAGCTAGAATATATACTATAAATGACTATAAAATTGTCATTTATCAATGCCATTACCTACTATATCAAGGACAAACATTATACTTGATAATAACATGTCCAAATAAATGAAATTGGTAAATCATGTCTCAAGTTAATGCACACACTAGTCCAAGATATAGATTTCTAATCTATTCCAATAAAGTTAAAACATTACAAATGAAAAGATAGAAATGATAGTTTAACACATTCAAAATGATATATGAGTTTTAGTTTTGAAATGTGTTTAAACAAAGTTTAAACTCAATGCATGAAATATGAAGCAGTTCAAATATGATGCATATGATTTTAAACAACATTCATTTTTCTACAAACAAGAAGTTTGAGTGAAAAATGTTTGAAATAAACAGTGATGCTTTGTTCTCATTAAAACTCGAAATATAGGAGTTGGTGATTACAAGTTTTCAATGGAACAAAAAATCAAAAGGTGCTAAAACAGTTAAGCACAAAATCACTAATAGAAAGTTTCTTAATCCACTAAAGATTCTAATACCTTACAATCACAAGAAACTAAGGGTTAGGAGGAGGCGCATCATCTTCTCTAAATCCTTCTTCTATCTCCTTCACGGAGCGCTGAATCTTCTTGGACATTTGAATATTAAGGTTGACAACACCATGATGTAGACACCCCGCCTTGGACCTCTCACCCCGATTGCATACAAAGTATTTTTATTTAACTTATTTTTGTTGATTTCTGTTACTTCGGTTAAGTTCCTAACTGATTCCGTTAGTTTTGGACTAAACTGCATAACAGAGTTAACTTTTAGGGTCATTCTGTCATTCTGTCCTTTTCTGCCGCGGGCGCTTCCGGAACTGTTAACGGGCTGCGCGCGCGTCTCACCCCAAAAGCGGGACTCGCGCGCTTCCCATTTTGGCAGTAACGGATTGCACCTTATTTCCCTCCCTTTTCTTATTTGCAAGTTGCAACATCTCTTTCTTGATCACAAAAGACTTCTTTTCTCATCCACATTCATCCCCCTAGTTTTATAACCTCCAATCCCATTATTCTAGCCATCTCTTTAAAACAAAATAATTCATTTTTATTTTATTTGATTTTTTTTTATTTCTTTTATTTATTATTTTATTTATCTTATTTTCTATTGGTCAATTCCATCTCACATGGATTGACCAATTTCCGTCCAACCTTTCCCTCTCTTTTTTACCTATAAAAACCATCATCTTCTACCTTAGAAATGGACTCTTTTTTACACTCTTTGGACCAACTTCATCTTCCCTACAAGAACTATACACAAGTTCTCTCAACACATTTTCTCTACAAACAACACCATCTTCAAGTCAAAGTCTAAGGTCCTCTTTTCTAAAGGTACTTTTATTCTTCTTCTCTTTTATTCTAGTCTTACTAGTATGCAATCCCCATCAATTGGGACATGACCAAATAACCACTTTACTACATTAAAGTTGGTTAAGGTTATATCCCTACATTTTAATCTCTACTTTAATTTCCTATACATTTCTTAATGTAATTGTTTAGCATAAATTTATAAATAAAACAATTCTCTTTTCTTCCCCTTTTTCTTTACATTATAATTGTTAGCACTGTTAATAAATTGAAGGACATTTAGCATTAGAACACCAATAGTAGCAAGACCCGCATAAGCGGGGCGGAGTGGGTGTTTAAGTACTTCCCACTCCGTCACCTAACCCCCGAACCCTTCTCTCCCGAATCTCTGGTTTTGTACATAAATTAGGCTATTTCTAGGTTTTTCTTATGTTCCTTTAAAAACATAGGTGGCGACTCTAAACAATATAAAACAAGTTAGACATCCTAGGATAATTCACGCTCTAGCCAAGTTGTGGTTTCCCGGGGTATCTACACATGAGTATCAGTGACACCATCTTTAATGTAGCGCAGATGATCAACATTGATGTTTTGATACTCATCAATGGTGCGCTGAGTGATGGACTGCTGTTGTGAAAAGTTTTCAGTGAAGGCTTGAAAGTTTGCTTCAACAGCAGCTTGGGCAGTGAGTATATCAGCAGAAACTCTATCTGTGCGCCTGTCTGTACTGGAATGCGCTGCATTGAAATGAGTGACAATTAATTCCTTCAAAATATCAATCTTTGAAAGCAGGGAATTAATGTCAACATGCGCGCCAGGAGCAGAGTTGGAAGAAGGCGCAAGGGATTCAGGAGCTGAAGGCGCATGGGATTCGGGAGCTTTGAGTTCTGCGCCAGGATCAGCACCCAATACTGTTAAACCCAGGATTTCTAGTTCATCCTTAACTTCTTTGAGTTTATCAACAACACTCAATAATTTTTGGCTATCTCCTGCCACCATCTCAAATAACTTCCTTATATCACCTGCTATATTCAACTCTACCTCCCTTATGGCGTTAATGAAATCTTGGCCATCAGTGAGTTTGATGCCACCGTCTATACGTTCATGTAGGGAAGCAAGAGTACCTTTGAATATATCATTCATTTGATATATAGCATCATTCCACTGTTGAGGAGTAAGGAAATGTTTGTCCTTGATATTAGCATTTATGCGCGTCATCTCCCCCTTAATGGCAGCAATCTCATCAGCTTGCTGAGTAAGCATAGAAGTATGAAGCTCTAACTGAGAGTTAATCTGAGCTTGGCCTTTCTGGAGTTACTGAAGCAATGAAATAACCATACTCATGTCAGGAGTGCGAGGAGGAGGCGCAGGAGTAGTGGAGCGCCTGGTAGGAGTAGGAGCGCGGGGAGGAGATGGTAGATATTCTGCGCTTGATAAAGGTTCTTCAGAATGAGAAGGCGTAGGAGCTACCGGGGGCGCAGGATGGGTCTTGCCAGATATCTCCCCCTGAACTTGTTCTTCACTAAATTCTCCAAAACATTCAGCAGAGATTTGATCTCTAAGCTGTTGGTGTTCAGAAGAGAGTGAAACTTGAGGTGGTTTGGGAGCAGGAGCAGAAGTCTTTGATAGAGGCTCAGGAACATTAGGAGGCGCATTAGGATCAGGCGCGCGTACATCAGCGCTAGACCCTGCGCCTTTGCGCTTTTCAGACTTGGATAAATCAGCAACCTGTTTCAATCTGTAGTCTTCATCCCTCTTTTTCTGCGCTTCCAGTCTACTGGCTTCCTTAGCGCGTTTAAGCTCCTTTTCTTCTTCAGTTTCAGTTCGAGGGCGCTTAGGTGGTCTGCTTGTACTTTCAGCAATCCCTTTGCCCTTTTCTGTGCCTGGAGCAGTTCTTGTTTCTGCACGGGGCGCAATTTGTTCTGCGCGAGGTGCAACATCAGGTTCTGCGCCATCTAATTCTTCATCTGACTCAGTGGCTTCATCAACCAACTGATCACCTTTTACACGCGGCGCGCGTTTAGCAATGCGCTTCCTGCGCCGTTTCATCACTAAACTGTCTTTGCCAAAGATCGGAACATCAGTTGTTTGATAAACTGGGTTCTCAGCAAGAAAAGTGGCAAGCGCAGGATAAGTGAGAAAAATCTTTGTGAGAATTCGGCAGTGAGTTTTGAACTTTGTCTTCCCATCAGCCTTGTTCTTGTTGTACTTATCAATCTGGTCCGACAAAGTCTTGAACAAAATCTATGGCCAATTGAGTATGGCTCTTCCCATAATTGCAGCAGTATATTCCCACTGCTCCATTGTGAATCTGTTCACATTACCCGTCTTGAAAATAATGGAAGTCTCCACTAAATGCGCGATATGAGCCAGTAGATCACCACCATCCCTTATTTCAACAGATTTGATGTTATTCTGAAGAGTATGAATGTTGAGATGGGTACTCGCCATAAGATTCTGCGCAGCAGCAGAATATGTATTGATTTTACCATCTACACTCAGAGGGCCAGTCGTGTTGAAGTTGATGATATTCTTGAGAGTGCCATTAGAGATAGTGACTTCAACATTTTGAACAACGGCGCGTATTCTGTAGCGCACGTATCCATCCGCAGGTATCTCAACAAGAGCAGCAGTTGAGAAGAATTCATCCACGAGGAGCGGGTGAGTAGAAAGGTTGCTCCAAAGTGAATAAAGGCAGTAGACCAGCTTGTCTGATGAAGTCCATAATATCAACGCCAATCTGGACAGCAGATAGCTCAGTGAGATTAAATGTCTCACCAGGCCTAAAATTTGCAGGATCCTGAAAAATAAACATTGAGTTAAGTTAGAAGTGAATGAGGCGCATAGAATCATAATATGAGCAAAGTAAGAAATAGGCGCAGGACAATATATAGGCGCATAACAATAGTAGGCGCATACTATTATTAGGCGCATACATGTTGAAGGCGCAAATAAGTATGAGGAGCATATCATGGTTCTATGAAAATATACTAAGGAAAAATTAAACAGAGAAAAATTTGACTAAGTATGAATTTAGGCGCATAAGATTTTAGGCGCATAATGGCTTTAGGCGCATGAATGATTGAGGCGCATAACACTTGTATTTGTAAGAGAGGCATACAATTTTTAGGTGCATGAATCACTTGAGGTGCATAAGGACATGGGGCGCATAAGAAACTTGGCGCGTAAAGTGATACTTAGACGCATAACTGTGTTAAATTCAAACTTAGCATAAAAAACACACAAAAACACACAAACATGTAAACTATATAAACATGCAAGCAAACAAGATCAAACATTAAAGATTTTGAAAAACAGATTTGAAAATTTTGAAACCCAAGTCATGCAAAAATAACGAAGAACACGAAGAACATGTCTTGAGTGCTCGAAGAACACCAAGAACACATAATTCGTGAAACTTTCATCAAATCAAGTATAAAATATGTAAAAATGATCACAAGAAACAAGGATAACAAAAATGTAAACCAAAACAAGTACAAATCAACAACAAAACCAGAAAATGGAATCAAAGGTTCGAAAATTCGAAAAGTCCAAAAATGGAAAATCTTCAGATTCGCAAAATATAAAGCATTGATCGTTAAAAGGTTAGTTATAAAGGTTTGAAATCACAAAATGAACAAAACCTAACAAATGATTTTGAAAACGGAGAATCGAAACAAAATTAATCAAAGAAAGATGATTTTCGGTTTTGAAGAAACTCGAAAAAAATAAACCCAGAAATGTCGAAAATTAAAAACATAAATTAAGAGTTTAAGAGTTTAGGAATCATACCATTTCGTCTTGGGGTGTCTTTGTTGTTCTCTTAGGACCCATAGATTTATATATATAAGAGAAATGAGAGAAAAAGGAGAAAATATATAGAGAGAGAGAGAAAGAGAGTGAGAGACGGATAGGGAGAGAGAGATGAGAGTTGGTGAGGGTTGTTGTAGGGGAAATGATTAGAAATGAAGGAAAGGTCAAAAATATATATAGGGTTTGGTTTTGGAAAATGTGGGAAGATGAAGGGATAGGTAATGATGAGGGATTTTGGAAAGGACAAGCATTTATGAGGGGTTTTAATGATTTGACGGCTAATAAATGCTGAATGACCCAAAGTGTATAGATGTGACATTTTGGGTTAAGAAAAACTGCTCCACTTTCTCTATAAGTGTATGAGCAATTTTGACTCATTTTTGCACAAACCCCAAAAACATCTGCTTCGGTGTAAGTTTGGGGTGCTAGAAATGTATCCCCAGAAAATAATTTTTTTGAAAAACGTAAAACGAGGGAAAAATTAATTGCATAAGTACCCTTGAACAATTATGGAATGTCAAAAGAAAAAAAAATTCTACATAATAAATGATCAGAATAAACTTACCTAGTACTTGTGAAAATTGAATACGTTCAATCATTGAAATAATAAATTTTGGTAGCATTGATTGAGCGGCAATATTTAATGTGCGCATGGGAGGCGCATTTAACTCAGAGGCGCGCAGCAACGAATGAGGCGCAAGAATGCCCTAGGCGCGCTATGAGAGTGAGGCGCGCATAAATACTTGGGCGCGTAGTAAGTTTCCTTGAGACTTTAAAAATGTTTTAACTTTTGTGCCTAGTATACTCATAACTTAACAAAACATAAAATCATTAGTAGTAACAAAACTATATGGATTTAGTTGAGTTCAAGCATACCCATTTCACCTCTCAAAAAGATGAACCGTTTCGCGTCGAGTGCTTTCGTTAGAATGTCGGCGATTTGATAGTCGGTTCCCACGTGTTCTAAATGAATATTTCCTTTCTCCATGTGGTCTTTGAGGAAGTGATATTTGATGTCGATGTGCTTGGTCTTTGAGTGCATGACAGGATTTTCAGAAACCGCAATGGTTGATGTATTGTCGCAGTAGATGGGACAATTTTCTTCGATGATATCATAGTCCACCAATTGCTGCTTCATCCATAGAATCTGACAGCAAAAACTTCCTGCATCGATATATTCTGCTTCCGTTGTTGATACAGACACTGAAGCTTGTTTCTTACTCGCCCATGACACAAGTCGATATCCAAGGAAATGACAAGTGCCACTCGTGCTTTTCCTATCAATTGTGCATGCTGCATAATCCGCATCTGAATAACCTACAAGTTTAAAGTTCGAATCTTTGGTGTACTAAAGTCCAAGGTTAACAGTGCCAGAGAGATATCTTATAATACGTTTCACAGCAATTAAGTGCGCTTCTCTAGGGTCAGATTGATAACGAGAGCAAACACAAACACTAAACATAATATCGGGCCTACTAGCAGTAATATAAAGTAGTGAGCCAATCATACCTCGATAGAGCGTTTGATCAATACATTTACCTTTTAAATCTTTGTCGAGTTTGTTGCCGGTGGCCATTGGAGTTTCGTATGATTTAGCATTCTCAAGTCCAAACTTCTTGATTAAGTCCTTTGTGTATTTGGCTTGATTTATAAATATACCTTCATTCATTTGCTTGATTTGAAGCCCGAGGAAGAATGTGAGTTCTCCCATCATGCTCATTTCAAACTTGATCTTCATTAGTTTCTCAAAGCGCTTGCACAACAATTCATTAGTAGAATCAAATATAATATCATCAACATAAATTTGAACAAGTAATTTATGACCGTTATGTTTGGCAATGAAAAGAGTAGTATCGATTTTACCGCGAGTGAAGCCTTTTCAATGAGAAACTTGGATAGTGTATCATACCATGCTCTTGGCGCTTGCTTGAGCCTATACAAAGCTTTCTGGAGTTTGTACACATGATTTGGAAATTGAATCTTCAAACCCAGGTGGTTGAGCTACGTAGACTTGTTCTTGGAGTTCACCGTTTAGAAACGCGCTCTTCACATCCATTTGATATAAATTGAAGTTCTTGTGAGCGCGTAAGCTAGAAATAATCTGATAGCTTCAAGTCTTGCTACGGGCGCAAAAGTTTCATCGTAATCAATGCCTTCTTCTTGCCTATAGCCTTGTGCAACCAATCTTGCTTTGTTTCTCGTGATGGTTCCATTCTCATCCATCTTATTTCTGAACACCCATTTCGTACCAATCACTCCTTGATCCTTGGTCTTGGAACAAGAGTCCAAACCTTACATCGTTCAAATTGATTGAGTTCTTCTTGCATTGCAACAACCTAATTAGGATCTTGGAGCGTGTCGGTTTGTCTATAGTTTGAATTGTTTACCATTGGTCCTTTCTCAACAAAGGACAATTTCAGGTAGTGGTGCAACAACTACCTAAGAACTACAAGACAAAACCAAGGACGAAATGACAGCTCAACCAATGGGAATTCGACAGCACTGTACCCTTCAGATTTGATTCAAATCTTTACCCAACGGTCACAAGGGTGCTCTGCCTATAAATAGCCTTCATTATTCAACAATGAAGGTTGCTGAGCTTCAAGAGATTCATTCCCAAGTATTCAAGTTTGCTTTGAGATTCAAACCAGATATTCATATCTTCAAACCATCTCCATTGCAAACCCAGTTCTTCATCAAAGCTTCAAGCCTAACATCCGTTCATACTAAGCCCTTTCACTGAAAGAATTCCATTTGCTCAACCATCATTTAGATACTTAGAGCATTGATTTCTTTACACACACACCCGATTTATATGATCACATAGATTATATACTTCGAACACCGTTGTTATTATAGCTTAGGTTAGACTTATTGTTTAGAGTTTAGATTCATCTTGTAATACCTCCTCTAAATTAATACAAGTCTTATAGCTATTAGAAAATCCTAGACTAACCATCTAGGTAGAGGACGTAGTTTATTTAAGAACGAACCTCTTCATTTGTGTGTTGGATCTTTATTTTCTGTCTTGATATTTTTATCTTCTTGTTTGTGGTCTTGAACTTGTTTCCATATACGAAATGACTTGAAAGATGAATTGTGTTTTCCTTTAAACTTTAAGTTTAACTATTCTGTTGCATCATAGTGTTTTCTCAACCCGAGTCAAACCTCCCAACTCTTTAACTGACCAATTTGGCCAAAACCGTAAACTCCACTGTGCATTTTATTAGTTCGGTTCTTGTGCCTTGAACCGCAGTTGGCCAAACTGATAAGTACTCGGTTGATTTTAAGGGTATTTTCGAAAAAGTTTTGGACCGCTATTCACCCCCCTCTAGCGGTTCTATACCCTTGTTGCCCTCTGGGACCAACAAGTGGTATCAGAGCATATCCACCAAACTTGTTTTACAAGCTTAACCGCTTGGGTGCTGATCCAATGGCAAACACAAACACCCATATGATGCAAACATCCAATTCGAATCACTTACCGATTCTGGATGAAGATAGTTTTATTTTTGGAAAGATAGGATGATGAACACATGATTTCATGTGATCGTAGACTGTGGACCGCGGTTACTGATGGACCATATGTTCCTATGAAGGTAATCCACGCGCAGAAACCGTGATCAGAAGAAGAGAGTGCTGAAGTTAAGAATTAGAAAGTGAATGGACTGATGCAGACCGCATCAATGTGGATTTTGATGGAAGAGCTATGTCCATGCTAGTGTCAGCTATTGACCTGAGGACTCATTCTAAGGTGCTTCACTGCAAACCGCAAAGGCTACCTGGGATGCTATAGTTGATTTTCTGGAAGGAGATTCAGATACCAAGAAGAACCGCCTCTATCAACAGAGAAGACTCTTTGACTATTTTGTTAAAGATCCTAAGGAATCTCTTAGACAATGCTATGAGAGGTTTATTGATATTGTTAATGTTTGTTTTTCTCTTGGACATGTCTATTCTAATACAGATTTGAACATGAGATTCATGCAAGCACTTGGTAGCAAATGGCTGATCAAAACTACTAACATTGAAGACAACAAGGACTTGAAGCTCTTGATCTTCGACACTTGTATGCTATGCTGAAGGTTTTCGAATTCAAGCTTGAAGAGTCCATGAAACCGAAAGTAGATTTAAGACCCTCTCTCTAGCTGCATTCAACAATACCTCATCTCCTGTCTACAATCCAGACCATCATCAAACCGCTCCTCACCTCCACTTGCAAACCGCTCCTCCTGACCAAAATTTCCTAGATATAATCCTCAAACCGCACCTTTCTGAATATTACCAACAGTCTCAACAATCCTATCCTCAATCACATCAACCATATCCTCAATCTTATCAATCTTATCAGCAGTCTCATCAATCCTACACTCCTCCTCAAGTCTTATGCTCAGAGTGTAGGATCACAATCCTCAAGTTCTACTCAAGTTGATTTTGATGAAATGGATGATGAAGAATTGCTTTGTATGTGAAGAGATACACCAAGTTCAGGAAAAATAATAGATCTCAATTTCCATCCAAAGGCCCAGCAAAGTTTGTCCCTCCAACCAGATTCAACAAAACTGCAGATCCCAAGACAAGGGAAGACTTGGTTTGTTATAACTGCAGACAGCCAGGTCACTTTGCGTCAAGTTGTCCCAAACCGCGCTATGAAGCCGCGCCAGCAAAGAAACCATTCAAAAAGAAATTCGTGAAAAGAAGAGGAATGGTAGCTGACCAATGAGATCAACCGCTGACATGGATGGGTTCAGACTCAGATGAAAGTGATGATGAAGAAACTGCTAATCTCTGTCTCATGGGATTTGAAGAAAGAATTGAAATTGACGAAAGCCTTCCACTGCCAAAACAACAAATGAAGTCAGTTTCACCTAAGACTCCTGAGGCTAGATCAAGCAGAGCTCCTACAACACCAAACTACACTCCCGAGGTTCAATAGACCAAAGTCATGATGACCAGGTACTAGAACGTGCAAATATTATATGTCAACAACATACTGTACTTAAAAAGGCATATAACTAATGGCTGCGGAACTTGAAGAATCCCAACGTGTATGTAAATCCCACAAGGAGGAAATTGAAAACCTCAAGCTCCAAATTGCTGGGATATCTACTATTGTGGATGAAACCGCTATCTGAAGGACAGAACCGAGGTACTTCTCACCCAAATCCATGATCTTACCGTACAAAGGATGACCTCTAAAAAGTGACCGATGTATGGACTAAGTCTGGTGTCACCGTGGAACAAATCCTAAATTCATAAATTTCTACTTCGGATAAAAGTGGATTGGGGTTTAAAACCGATGATGGGTGTAAGTGTCCTTGTCTCTGTGCCGAAGGTGGTGTGAAACCTACTGAACAAACCAAAGAAATTCCTAAGGTTAATCATGCTGGTAAAAAGGGCTCAAAACAGGAAATTAAAAGGCAAAATTATTTCTTTGAGTACCCTAAAAACCAGACTGGGAGAGATTCAAAGTGGAAAGAGAAATCCATAGCGCTGAGGCAACCAAGGAAGTATTGAGTGATGAAACCGCTCCTAGTCGGTTTAAGGAAATTCCTATCATTTTCCCTAAAGCCGCACCTAAGAGGAAGGTTGAGCTCAAGAAGGTAATCTTTGTTAAAGCCAAAACGCTGACCCAGTAAAACATGAGAAACCGAAGGTCAGTAAAGGGTTTGTAAAACCGCAACCAAAACCTGGATTTATTCATTGTGCTATTTGTGCTGATTTTGGTCATAGTGCTGGTCATTGTCTTTTAAGATTCACCCCAATGCCAAGGACGTAAAAATCCTAAGGTCAAACAAGTGTGGGTCCCAAAAAGCTGCTAACCCTAGGACCCAAGGAATAAGGGGGGACCAAAACCTTTCATGTTTATTTTCAGATTTCATGTTTTATGGCTGGAACCGCTAAGAAGAAGAAGGATCTCTGGTATTTGGATAGTGGATGCTCACGACACATGACTGGAGATTCCGAACTACTCTGCAGTTTCATCCAAATGAAAGGTCCCCCAGTAGTGTTTGGTAACAACAAGAAAGGAGAAACAGTAGGATATGGAGCAATCAAACGAGGAAAGGTGACAATTAAAAATGTGTCACTAGTAGAAGGACTCAAGCACAACCTTCTCTCCATATCTCAGTTTTGTGACAAAGGAATGAACTGCAACTTTACTTCAACTAACTGTTATATCAAAGATGCTTCCTCTGAAGTCACTCTACTGACTGGCAACAGAACAGGTGATGTTTATATGATAGATTTGAGCAATATTGTTTCTATTGCTGACCTCTGTTTTGTAGCCAAAAACATAAGTGAAAGCAGCTGGATATGGCATAAGCGGCTCAGCCACTTGAACTTCAAGTATCTAGCAAACTGCACAGGGATGGTCTAGTAAAAGGACTACCCAAAGTGGCTGACCATCATGATGAAAAGTGCAAAGCATGCCAGCTTGGAAAGCAGCCCAAACAGTCATTTCCTAGTAAAACCGCACCTTCAACGAACCGCTGTTTGCAACTGCTGCACATGGATTTATTTGGACCTGTCCCAACCGCCAGTATTGGAGGAAACCGCTATACTCTTGTGGTGGTTGATGATTATTCAAGATATACATGGGTGGAAATGATGGCCTCTAAAGATGATACTTATGGCATCGTAACCGCTCTCTTTAAACAGCTCCAAACTCAGAAATTGGATGACATTGTTGCCGTGCGTTCAGATAATGGAACCGAATTTACAAACAATGGTGTTGCCCAATATTGTGATGATCATGGAATTGATCATAACTTCTCTACCGCTGGGGTTCCACAACAGAATGGAGTTGTAGAAAGAAAGAACAGGACTTTGATTGAAGCCGGAAGACAATGATTGCAGAAGCAAAGCTTCCAAAATACTTCTGGCCGAAGCCATCAATACCGCATGTTTCACCCAGAACCGCTCCCTAATCATCAAAGTTCACAACAAGACTCCTTATGAATTGTGGCGAGGCAGATCACCAAACATTGCCTTCTTTAAGATATTTGGATGCAAGTGCTACATCTTGTACAATGGCAAAGAGCATCGAGGTAAATTTGATGCTAAGGCCGATGAAGGTATTTTTGTTGGTTATTCAAAACACTCTAAAGCTTTTCGTTGTTTCAATAAGACTTCTTTAAAAATTGTAGAGTCAGTCCATGTTACATTTGATGAACATAATCTTCTTGAGCCACATATGGCTCCAAATGTTGCTGATGATTTTAGTGGTTTTGAGACAGGTACATCTTACCACAATCATGCAACGCAAATAACAACCTACTCAAACCGCTCCATCAGGTTCTCCAGCCGCTCCAAATCAACCGAAGGTGTTGCTGTAGAACCGCATTCTTCTGATCCTATTCAAACCGTTGATCCTTCCAAACATCACCTTCAATGAAGATTTCAATGAATATCAAGAAGAGCCTCCTCTGGAAAATCTTCAAGAAATAGTGGTTCGTGAAGACCTCCCTCCAGAAATCAATGAGCATAGAGACCATCCAACAACTAATGTTATAGGTCCTATCAGTTCTGGTGTTCAGACAAGAGGAAGCTTGACTCATAGAGATAACCACAGTTTGTTCTCAACTGCACTGTTATCTCAGATGGACCGAAGAAGGTAGATGAAGCTCTAAGTGATTCAAGTTGGGTAGCTGCAATGCAAGAAGAGCTTAATCAGTTTGAAAGATGCAGAGTTTGGACTCTAGTTCCAAGCCCAGAGATCACACTGTAATTGGAACAAAATGGGTATACAAAATAAGATGGATGAAAATGGTACTATTACAAGAAACAAGCAAGGTTGGTTGCTCAAGGTTATAGGCAAGAAGAAGGGATTGATTATGATGAAACCTTTGCCCCTGTAGCCAGACTTGAAGCCATTAGATTGTTCCTGGCCTATGCCTCCTTCAAGAAATTCAAGTTATACCAAATGGATGTGAAGAGTGCATTTCTGAATGGTGAACTACAAGAAGAAGTTTATGTAGCTCAACCGCCAGGATTTGAGGACAACAAATATCCAATCATGTCTTCAAGCTCAAGAAGGCCTGTATGGACTCAAACAAGCTCCAAGAGCATGGTATGACACTCTATCTAAATTTCTTATTGAACAAGGCTTCTCTAGAGGTAAAATGATACAACCCTATTTATTGCTAAACACAAAGGTCATTCATTATTAGTTCAAATATATGTTGATGATATTATTTTCGGTTCTACTAATGAGACTATGTTGTTTAAGTTTGAGAAGCTTATGAAAGGTAAATTTGAGATGAGTATGATGGGAGAGTTGACATTCTTTCTTGGACTCCAAATCAAGCAATGTCATGATGGAATTTTTATCAACCAAGCCAAATATACCAAAGATTTGATCAAGAAATTTGGGCTTAAAACCGCTAAGCCAGTTGATACCCCAATGCAAAAGGCCTGCAGTTTGGATCAAGATGAATGAGGTAAGAAAGTTGATCAGACTCTCTACCGAGGTATGATTGGTTCTTTACTTACTTACTGCTAGTAGGCCAGATATCATGTTCAGTGTTTGTGTTTGTGCTAGATTCAAGCTGACCCTAGAGAATCTCATCTTATTGCTGTAAAAGAATTATTAGATATTTATGTGGATATGTTAACCTTGGACTTTGGTACTCCAAAGAATCTTCATTTGATCTATTAGGTTTATTCAGATGCTGACTTTGCAGCATGTAAGATAAGCAGAAAGAGCACAAGTGGTACTTGTCAGTTCCTTGAACCCGGCTTGTATCATGGTCCAGCAAGAAACAAGCATCGGTTTCAGTCTCAACCGCTGAAGCTGAATATATTGCGGCTGGAAGCTGTTGCTCTCAAATTCTCTGGATGAAACAGCAGTTGGAAGACTATGAAGTAATTTGAGAAGAACTGCCCTATCTACTGTGATAGTACTGCAGCAATATCAATCTCCAACAATCCAGTACAACACTCAAAACTAAGCACATTCATAAGATATCATTTCCTTAAAGATCATGTTGAAAAGAAGAACATTTTCTAGCAAAGGTGGGAACTGACGATCAAATT